>LPNX010712623.1:216358-322709 GCA_001517045.1 Pseudotsuga menziesii | reverse complement strand
TATCTTATCAAATATGGAAGGCAGATTCGCTTCTTTCTTTTTAACGACCAGATTCAGTTGTTATAGTGGTATCAGAGTCAGCGGGTGGTTTTAAAAGAAAACCACACATGGTTTTTTTTAAAGAAGAAAGCAAGAAAGAATCGTGGAGAAAATAAAAATGCAAATAAAAACAATATGTTGTTTTATAAAACCACAAGTGGATTTATACAACACTCAACGAAGTGTGAGACATTATAATAAAATATAATATTATTATTATTTAATAACTAGTATTATAATTATATATTTTATTTTTCATAAAATGTGAAATTGCAAAAAATTATATGATTCCTCATACTAGAACATTGATGAGTGAAATAAAAAACCAATTCTATAAATTGGAGACAAGGATGACTACCAAGATAGACTCTATCATAAAGAGGTTGGAAAATTATAAATATAGTAATCCCCCTAAAAAACAAAGTACTTTGAGTAAGGTAATTTCCTCATCCACAACTACATCCTCAGTGACATCACCTCCATATATAACATC
Source organism: Pseudotsuga menziesii (assembly GCA_001517045.1). Lineage (NCBI taxonomy): Eukaryota > Viridiplantae > Streptophyta > Pinopsida > Pinales > Pinaceae > Pseudotsuga > Pseudotsuga menziesii. The sequence goes on along the minus strand of LPNX010712623.1, from coordinate 322,177 downwards.
TCCAAATACACCAACTTCCCATAAATATTGTGATGAAAAGGAATATGAAAAAAAAGAAGACATAATTGATAACGATGATGAAAATGAGGAAGATATGAAAAACCAGTATGTGAATTGAGATGAGCTTAATGATATCGATCAAGATAAAAGGAAAGTTATGGTAGATGAACAACATTTATGTTGCTAAAAGGTTGAATTTTTCAACACAATCGTGAGGAAATCAAGGACACTACAATTCAATGAATAATCCATGAATGCTACGATTTAATGAATAAGCTAGGAATGCTACGATTCAAAAAAACTAGTAAATACATAAATACTTTCAATCAAGTTGACATCATTTTAAATGTATTTTATTATTGTAACAACTACCAAACAAATTTGGCATGGTTAAAATTTAATTGCACATTCCCTAAAGTTGTAAGATGGTATCCATCTACAATAATATGGCTTGAGAAAACTAAGAAGGTTCACATTGATGTCTTAAAACTTCAAGCACTTAGGGATGACCATCACTTTGATTTCCAAGGTCAAAGAGAAAGTATTAAAAATATTTTTGTTATTATGAATGTTATGAATAAAATAATAAATAATAATCAATACTAATAGATAATTACTAAACGTAATAACCAAGGGTTGTGACTCTTCAAATAGTTATGCCTAAGATATATTTAAAGCAGGCTTATCATTGTATTTTATCATCCATTCAATTATATATATTACACATTCAATTTTTGAAAATGGAACATATTCCCCCTTAGTATTCGGATACGTATTCTCCATTACACTCGGATACGGTGTAACATTGGTATCAGAGTGGTTGTTCATCCCCTGAGCTCGGATTCGTCTCCTCCAAAACCCTCCAACTCACACTTCCTCTTCTTCTCATACTCATCTTCCTCATTCCATTATTTCCATTGTCCATATCTCTCTTTCCATGATTCCATTTCCATCACCAGTACCATTACATGTGCTTTCCCCACTGCTCTCATTCGACACCTCCACACCCCATGTTGTACTTTTCACTCTAAATCCTCAATTCATCTCTTCAGATATGTCATCCCTCTCTCTAGCTCGACCCACACCCACGCATTTCATTCCCTCTATCGTGTCCATGTTATCCACCCCTACTTGTTCCCTTGTATGCCTACTCTTACTCTTCCCTATACGTTGCTCTTCTTCCTGATGCACTCATACCTCCATGTTATACACTCTCCACACTCCCATCTCCCTTATCATTGTACTCCCAAACCTGTACCTCCCATGCTGCTCCCTATGCACACCCCTCCCACGCCCTCCTTCCCTCACACCTCTTTCTTGTGTCTCCCTCCTTCTTTGTCCAGTTCTTCCCCCAACCTAATCACTACTCACGTCGACACATCAACAACGGTTGTCTACCATATTGCTCCACTACACCGCATCCCACTTGGTCGTCATATTTAACAAAGTTAAAACATTAAATATAAATATTATATTCATATTCATATATATAATAGTATTATTAAAATACTAATTATTATTTAAAAGCCTAAAATCTTGTTTATTATTATTACAAATAATAGTAATAATAATTGTTTAATAATTGTTTTACAATTATTAATTAAAAAAAAAGTTATTAAAAAAATCATTATTATTATTAAATATAATAATAACTTTCTTACCTCAGAAGCCAAAAGTACCTTGTACAACATCCATGGCATCTTATAGTGAATAATTCATGAATCTCCTTGGCAAATCCCTTAAGTACATAGATGAAATAAATAAATCTATTGACAAAACATTTAAAGGAAATGAATATGGATGTCAAAATCGCGTAGAAGAAACCACCCAAGCTAATGTAAAAGATGAAGATACAGTAGACCATTATGTCATTCCCTATGAGAGTAATGGCATCAATCAAGATATTATGCAAGACAAAGATATAACATACCCTAGTAATGAATAAAATGACAACAAAATATTTAACAAGGAGAAACATGACCCTGACCAAGATTGTGACAAGAGAAAAGCCAATGTTGCTAACAATAACAATGATCAATGAATCGACAAAAATATCATAATAAAAAATGCACGAAAGACATATGTCATCACAAGCACTTTTATAAAGAACATCAAGGAAAACAACTATAATATCTATGAGACACAAGATAGGACTGGTGTTCTTATTAACATTATAAGCACAAAGAGTCTGTTCAAGGGAATTGACACAAAATATGTTGGGAATGACAACACAAAAATAGTTAATGTTGTCATGTATGTTGGGTCTATTTAGTTGATGACAAAAATAGTTAAAACAAACAATCACACAAGTGGAAAAAATGTCAACAAAACTTCACTAAGTTCATACTTAATGCAAATTCCAAGACAAAAGAATCAAAATGAATCAATGGTCATAATCAAAATTGCATGTCTCAATTCATCAGTTCGACATAGAGCCAGAATAAAAAGACGACATGAACAACTATGCTTTGAGGACAAATATTTCCTAAGGGGAAGGAAATGTTATGAATAAAATAATAAATAATAATCAATACTAATAGATAATTACTAAACGTAAGAACCAAGATTTGCGACTCTTCTAATAGTTATGCCTAAGTTATATTTAAAGCAGGCTTATCATTGTTTTTTTTTTATCAGTAAGCAAAGTATCCTTATATTACTTGAGAACTAATAGAGTACAAAAATGGTGGTACAATCATTCACGGCAAGCTAGAGAGTCCAAGCATAGCTGGATTGATATCAGATGGGTTCAAATTTGCTTCTAGTTTTTGGCCTAACATCCTACCCACTTTAAAAAAGGATTCCATAATAGAATGGCCTTTAGGCCCCCGACCCCGAGTCTACGCAGAGACTAAAGATTACTAAGACTTAAAACATTCTGAAAATCATAAGACTTATAACATAGTAATCAAAATCAAACATTACAGTAATTAACATATCGAGTTCAAACGATAGGGTTGCACAGAAGAGCAAAGTAACGTGACCGCCCCCTTTGGAAAAAAGAAAAAAAGAAAAGCACATCATCCGTCATTGGGAAGAGGGACCGTGGGGAGGAGAATCTTGTTCCTCCCTGAGATGGTCAATGAACTCCTCTGTAATCATTTCCAATAGGCAGAATCCCGCTGCACTGTCTTACTGTCGTCCTCTAATCAAATCCACCGCCTCTCTGATTCCTTGTGCTAGATGCACCTTTGGAGGTCACGTGCTAGTATAATTAGAACAGCCCAGAAGGGGTTGGCTGCAATGGGTATTCCTTGATGAGATTCATACTCCCGAAGCAAAGTAATCTCTTTATTTGTGATCTAGGATTCAACAGGAGCTATGGTTTCTGCCATGTACTGTGCCCCTAAATTGAATGCTAAAGTAACAAGAACTTCCTAGGAATCTGGCTCTTGTTGAGATGGCCCTCTCTCTCAATTCTAACATTATCACTATGTTGTCTCCTAACTCTCCACTAAGGTGGCATTAAATCCATGAACAACACACCTAAAGAACTAATGCACACAAGCTACAGCCTTGTGTTCGCAAGATGATCACCAAATGGACATACCATCCCCAGTGGCGGTATTTATGGACATGTCATCTAAGTGAGGTACACTATGTTCATGGAGCCTAAGTGAAATTATCCCTTTGCATGCTCTGTTTTCTTAGCATTAAAACCGTTGTACTTCTTTATCACATACAGATCTTCATGGCCTTCCTTCTCACGTGTATGATCTGGGACAAAGTTGCCCATTTTATTCACCGGCGTATAGCCTTCCTTACTGTATTCTACACGATGGCGAGTTCTCAATATAGGGCCAACAATTTACCCAAAAGGGAAAGTACCTCCGCCTGCTCCGTACGGGCCTAAGGGTGAATTAGGCATGTTTATTTAAAGAAGGCAGGTTCAGGACTGTCCCTTTCGGATCGATGCAATGTGTAAAATTCTTCATTTTCGCTCTTTGTACCTACTCCACTAGTCCTAACATAACGAGGAAGGGTGTTTTCACGCATGGCAATGAACTGTGGTTTCTCCACCTCCTCCACAGCCACCACGTCTTCCTCAGGATTAGGTGAGAGAATGTCATATGTACCGGTCACATACCCTTCATGCAACACCATGGATGTGGCATGGTGGCTATGCATGTGAGGGAACGTGTCTTCTCAGGAGGTTAATAACTGCCCTTGTATACACCTACCAAAATCGTCACGTGGAGGTTCGTCATGTTTGGCCTTTGGATTGTTTGATATATTACCATTATCATTTTCCCCAACTCCTCGCAACGTCTCTAAAGCATGATGTCCCCTGAATCCACCCTCTATTCTACATGGAAGGAGGTTCTTTGGTCGACCCTTCATTTGCTAAGGCATTTGCCTCCTTATTCCCGTTCCTCCTAAAATGGGAAGATTGTATAGGCTGGTTGTCGATTAATAGTCTATTGAGCTCTACAAGTTGACATTCCCACCTCCAATTCCTAGAAACCTTGGCTATGGCGGAACCTTGTTGTAATCTTCTTGCAATTGATATGGTAACTAAGGATTCTCCCTCCATAATCAATGGAATCCTCTATTTTTGTAGATCCCATTTTATACCACTTAACAATCCTTCCAATTCCACCATATTGTTGGTTTTGGTCCCTATGCCTCCCCAAAAAATGCTGAAAATTTTCCCTTCTCAATTCCTGATTACACCTCCAAAACCCATTGGTCCTCGGTTTCCTTTGGCTACTCCATAAAATTTCATTTTAAAGGAGCCTTCCACTGGACGTTGCCATGAATCGGAGCTGTGGGGAGGGGAGGTGTGTTCAAGGCTCACAGGTGGGAATTATTTCTAGGTACATTGTAAATCCTCCATTCGTATAGAATTTTTTATCTTGCTATGTCTGCTTCACTGGCTTTTTTAAGTCCAACAATTTAGGGTTAGAGTTTCCTTAATATGAATTTCGATTAGAGGCCATGCCTCCTATGTATGTCGATGTTTGTTTTCATATATTTTCTTGTTTCTAGTTTTCCATATTTCCCAAACAACAAAACCTAGAAATAGTTCCCACGCCCTATTCAAGATCTCATTTTTGAATACCTATTGTGACCAGTTGTTTATTGTTAAATCTGGATGTCCCTTGTGTCTGGAATTTTTTCTAAATTTTTATTTTCCTTTATCTCAGAGGGTGGTCATTGTAGGGAATTCATCGAGAAGATGGTTGATAGTTTCATTAGCAGCTTCACAGAGGCAGCATCTCGAAGGTCCCATTTACCCGCGACTCTGGAGATTGTCCCAGGTGAGGATGCGCCTTCTGAGAAGAAGCCAGCTAAAGACTGTGACCTTGAGCCACCATATCCCACCCCATATTTTCTGCCATTTCCTCTCCTTCTCCATTCTGTGAGTTTCTATAAATAGTCCTATCACCTCTTTGATGTTGAAGTTTCCCAAATTGGAATAACCCCATCTGATCTTGTCTAGACCATCCTCCTTAGGGATGTTTCCGTTGCATAGTTCCTCATAGAATTATTCAATGTTATCCTCAGGGGTGCATGTTTGCTCCATTCCTTTGGTTTCCACATCCTGAAATGTTTATCTGCTAAGAAGGGGTCACAAAAGTCTTATACCCATTCCAACGGGCTATTCTGAAGATAGTGGAGTAATTATGGGATATCATCTCGGTTGGTTAAACAAGGATCTTATTGTCAAGAATCCCTAGCAAATGATGCCAACTTCCTGTCTCTAACCTACCAAAAATTGTGGCTTTGGATAAGACCTCTATTTTCTTGGGAAGCCTTCCATATGCTTGAGCCTAGGATATCTTCCCCAAATATGATAAGTTGTTTTTTCCACCATTGTGGTGCATATTTATTATGCCACAACTTCTCCCATGGTTCCTCGGAGTGGGAGATACATTTCCACCAAGTTTTTTCCCCCAATGCTTTGTTTATGTTGACCGGGTCACCAGGGTATTTTTTAAGGATTCTAATAGTATACTTAAGTAAAGTATTCTAGGTGATTGTTTTGGATTGAAAAAAACATGTTTATAGATAGGTAGGTGAATATTAAATATGAAACATATAATTAACACTGAAATGTGTAAATTTTGGTGAATATTATGATAAAAAAACATGTTTTACGTAAATATAGGTGATATTAGAGACTAAAAAGCAAATTTCTTTTTTGAAAAAACCCCAAAAAATAGCCAATTGGCGAAATTTCGCCCCTAAAAATTAACCTGGGCCATCATTGAGTCCTATCCCCCGTGCTTCCTTTGGTTTATTACATTTTTCCAATCTACCAAAGCCCACTTCCTATTTCCTTCAGTTCCACCCCAAAGAAGGGTTCTTTGGATATTTCGTATTTGTTTTAGCACTGATTTGGGAGCGGCCAAAATAGAGAAGAGGTAAAGAGGCATGGCTTGAAGTACTGACTTTAACCAATATTAATCTACTTGGGAGATTAAGATCCCTAAAGGTCCAGTGGCTAAGATTTTTCTTGAGCTTATCCAGTAAATCCTTCCAAGATATTTGTTTTATAGTAGAATCCTCTAAAGGAGAACCCTGATATTTAGAAGGCAACACACCTTCTGAAAATTCCAGGATTTTGAGAATATTTCGTCTTATGACTTTATGGGGTGTTGAAAAAGTACACCTGAGACTTCTCCTTGTTTATTTCCAACCCAATGGCCTCTAAAAAGGTGTCAAGCCCCCTATTCAAGCCTAGGGACTCCTGGACAGTGGAAGGTCCCATCAGCATTGTATCGTCCACAAATTGTTGATGGATCTGTGGTTCCAACTCTTTGCTTAGGTTGATCCCACGAAGTTGGTTCTCATTGCGCATGCTCTTGATCATTCATCCTAGTCCTTCTGTAATGATGATGAACGATAAAGGATATAATGGGTCTCCTTGACGTATCCCCCTTGAGACAGGGAAGGACTGTGTAGGAGTCCCATTAACCAATATAGAGAAAAATGATGAGGAGACTAGATTCATCACCCATTTGGTCCATTGGTCCAAAAATCCAAATCTCCGAAGGATTCCTGCCAAGAATTTCCAATTTAGTTTATCATAAGCTTTTGACAGGTCAATTTTTAGCAACATACCTAGGATTTTTCAAGATTTTACGGAATTAATGGTTTCATGCACCAAAATTATGCCATCCAGAATTTGTTTCCCTTTGATGAAACCAGCTTGTTCTGGAGATATGAGGATCGAGAGCAAGGGTCTGATCCTATTGGAGATGACCTTGGAAATTATCTTATATATGACATTGCACAGAGAAATCAGTATTAGTTTTCCAGGATCTTCTGTGCCATTTTCTTTGGGAATGAGCGTAAGGAAGGTGGCATTAAGGGATTACAAAATGCAACCTGACTTTCTTAAGTCCTCGACCAAAGCCCACACTTCCTCCTTCAACCATTCCCAATAGGAGTGACAGAATTTTGTAGTGAACCCATCAGGTCTCGAAGATTTATCATCACCCATTTGTTTGACAACTGCTTTTGCTTCCTCCATCTCAATTGGCTTCATGATCATTAAGTTGTGTTCATCGGTGATGACCCTTTGGATATGTCGTAGAACCTTTGTCTGGGCCTCATTCCAATCATAGTCAGGCTCCTCCAGGAGGTTAGCAAATAATTTATTCATGGTAAGTTCCAATTCATCCTGGGTTTCTACAAGGATATCGTCCTCTCTTTTCATTCTCGTCATGCGGTTACCATGCTAATGTTGGATTGTTTCTTTGTGGAGGAACCTGGTGTTGCGTTCTCCCTCTTGAAGCCACCTAATTCTAGATTTTTGTTTCCATAAAAGCTATTCCTGTTGTTCTCTTAGACTAAATTCTTGTAGCAAAATTGTCTCCCGAGTTCTCACCTCCTCTGTGGATCCTTGTTACATACCCTTTTGTTGTACCTCTTGAATATTCCTGTCCAACTTCTTTTCTCTTGGAATATATTTCCAAATAATTCTATATTCCATCTTTTGATTTTGTCTTTTAGTATTTTTGAGTTTTTGTTTGAACTAGTACATATGTGTTCCTTTAATGGGAGGAATTTCCACCAACCATTGCTTGATTTTCTCCGAGAATACGAATTAAAGGAGCTAAAATTGTTCAAAATGAAAAGGTCTTCGAAGGTTCACCCCTATTCTTACCCATTCTATACTTATAGGATAGTGGTCTGAACTAGCTGAGGGAAGTACCACGAAAGTGAGTTCTCCACCCTCCATCATTATAGACTCTGAGACCAGAAAGTGGGCTAATCGGCAGATGATGCTTCTATCCCCTACCCTTTTGTTATTCCAAGTGTAAATACCATTGGACATTCTGACGTCGACCATATCAAGGTTTGCAATATCTTTGTTAAAGTAATCACTGATGGGGTTTAACTTTTGTATTCCTCCTTTTTTCTCATCTAGGCTTCTGACCATGTTAAAGTCTCCTCCTAGAATCCAAGGATGCCCCTACACCTCTTTCCTTAGAGTGCGCAAGGAGTCCATAAAATTAAACTTCTACTCAGCCCAAGGTGGGCCATAAATATTGGTGATGAATCCTCATGTACATGTACCCAATATTTGGAAGGATTCTGAAAGTGAAAACTGCGAGGAAAGAAAGTCTATGAGCGCCACCTCCCTCGGGTTCCATAATATTCCTATCCCTCCAGCTGCTCCTCTTACATCCATGGGTATCGCTTCACTAGCTTGCTACACTTTTTTCCCTACAACTTTGAGTTCTACTTCCGAGCATTTGGTTTCTTGAAGAAAGTTGATAACCAATTTTTCACTTTCTATTCTTCTTTTTAGAAGAAATATCTTCAGGGGGCTATTACAGCCTCTAATATTCTAGGATGTGATCTGTATATTAAAACTACTTGGGTGCAGAGGTGAGGGATGCATGTATGGTTGGATACTACCCCGAGGCTAATAGCTTCACCCCAATTAGTTGGATTAGCTGCACATTATTATGTCTTCCTCGCTTTTCTTTTCTTCCTTTATTTTTCCCATCCAGGTCCTTGAGAGATTCTGACGCTATTCATCGAAAAATTTATATTTTTTGTCTTTATGATGGCTTTCTCCAATCCTTCTAAGTCTAGATATACTATCTCCATCTCCTCCCCTTCATGTTCTAATGATGGGTTCTCTTCCTTGTTTGTTTCCTTTGTATCTTCATGGATCTGAACTTTCAAAGTTGGGGTTGGATCTGGTTCTTGGTGTTCTAGGAGCTTTCCTTATTTTTGAGTTTCAACCACCTATCCCTCCTGAAGGGCTTCAAACTAGTTGTGATTCTGTACTTTCTTATGGATCTCTAGACTAACTGCCTTCTTGGCCGATCTTTTTTTATTTTCTACTTTGGTGAAACCTTCTTCATCTTGATTTTCTTGATCCTTGTTTCTATATGTTTTTTGTTTTGCGGATAGTCACGGAAAATATGTCCATGATCATGGCATCATCTGCATCTGAAACGGATATGTTCATAGTCTATAGCTTCAAAGCATTCTTCGTCATCCCAAGAAAACTCTATCCCATAAGGTAAATCCTTAGATATGTCCTTAGATATCGCATATATTTGGTTTGTTTTGAGACTTTTACAAATATCCCCAATGTATTACCAATATTTGTGAGGATTTCTTATTTCCAGTATTTCATTGGTAAGGAATACGGTCAGATCCAGACTGGGGTTATTGTTAGGTTTTCCTTGTATGGGTTGAAATTTTATTTCCATGATCGGAGGAAGAGTCCTGCTAAGTTGAAGAAGTAAGGCCCATTATCAAATATTTTGGTTATGCCTACTTCATTAAAGAAGATGATCGTGAAGAAACCTCTTTCCCCCAATTGCAGGTCATAATGGCCTTGGGGCTTCTAGCTTGTGTGTATCCACCACACAAGTGTATCCTCTTTCGGCCAGATTCCAACAAATTTTCCAATGAGGGCATGCTCTTTCATGTATTGAATTTCCTCCTGCACCCATTCCGAGTGAATTTGTAGCTTCGAAACTATTTTTTATTTTGGCACATAGTGCCCTGGTCTCCTGGATTCCTTAGTCATGATTCCTTCTTTGATTATCCCGCTCGTCCCTTATCCTCCCTTCCATGAGTGGAGATCTAGTCCTTGTACTACCACTTTGCCTTTATCCATCTCCATTTCCATGCCCAGAGGTGGGGGCAGCTCCCCTCAATTCGTGTTCTCACTCATACCAAATCCCTTCCCCCAAAATGGAGGTAACAGGTCCTAACTCTGACAAGACCTGTGAGAACATACCAAAACTGCAACCCTAAATCATCGTGAAGCCTTCCGCCTCCATTGCCTCCATTACTAAGCTATTCCTCTTACCGATTGCACGTGCAACATATAAAAATGTGCGATTGGATTATCATTGTATTTTATCATCCATTAAAATATATATATATATACTTTCAATTTCTAAAGATTTAACATCTTCCCCCTCAGTATCCGGATATGGATTCTCCATTACACTCGGATATGGTGTAACAATGAAATCCAATGTAGATCCCACATATAGTACAAAAAGTGGAAGTAAAGAAGATACACAATTTCTCATAAATGTAATCCAAAAGATGACATGGGAAACAAATAATTACAAGTTGTATTATTTCAAAAATGCACCATTTAAGCATAAATGATTACAACACAAGTTCAATAATCACATCCATAGAACAAAATTGATCCATATTCTAGTGTTCGATTCAACACTTCAAACAAAACCCATAATAAGAGAACATCGACACTCACAGCTTTGAGGACAAAGATGCCCTTAAGGGAAGGGAAATGTTACATAAAATAATAAATAAATATGTTAAATAATAATTAATAATATTTAATAAGAATGATAATAAATGAATATTAATTGTAATGAGAAGTTGCAACTCCTCAAAGATTAAGCCCAAGCTATATTTAAATGAAGAGATGTGACATTTTCATTGAAAATGCATGATGGCTATTATAAAATCCAAGATATTGTAATTTAATCATTCATTTATTCAATTATTCATATTCATATATATAATTTTATCAAATATGGAAGTCAAATTTGCATCTTATTTCTAAACAACTAGATTCAGTTGTTACAGATTAGAAGTAGCAGGAGACTACAAAGAAATCTATATCTCTCATGAAAAAACATACTAATAACCAGATTTGGATGACAATATGAAACCCTAGATGTAGAAACCTCAAAAGAAAGGGTAAGAATAGTCACCAAATTGGTTGGGAATGATACTACACTTACCCGTAGTAGAAGGACTACAAGGTGGAAGAAATTCCATCTCCACATCCTTCAAATAAGTGTTCATGAAGGATTCTTCGACCTATGGAAAAGGTTCCAAAGTGATTTTCCGACCAATAATCAACTTCAAAGGTAAAAATTCCTTCACAATCATATCTTTATACTTTGTAACCAAATTGGATAGACCTAGGTTCTTCATCATTGTCTTCAATGAAATCACAGGTAGGTGGCTCCCAGAAACCTCATATTGGTCTTTCTTTGCCGAATTATTGTGATCCCTTCAGTATTGTCTGATAAAGGGCTTGTCATAAACCTAAATGAGGTGTCCATATAATCCAGTTCCTGAGTATATGAAAAAGGACATTTTGAGATGATAATATATTTAGGTAACCCCTCCCTAATCTCCAACTCGACAAGAATTTTGGATATTTCCATGTTTCACATAGCTTCAAATATGTCGTCTACTAACAAACATTCACCTAAAGAGGCACCAATTTCCGTAAAAATATCCATAGTCCATAATGCAGGAAGACGTCTCGGGATATCTACCTAGGTTGGATGGGAGAAAAATTTCTCCCTCTTGGCATCAAAAGTGGGAGTCCATCTTTTAACATTAAAAGGAAAGTTCCTCTATAACCATACAACTTCAAGCACTCTTTTGACTTCTTCTATAGAATTAAAAATGGCTCAAATCCACCCTTTAGCTGGGGAAAAACATCAAGGATGATATCCAACAAAGGACCACTAAGCCTAGACTCATTCTTTGAAGGATGTGAGAGATAGATTATTGCCCCAAAAACATCCAACAATGATTGTCTCCAGCATAAGGAAAACTTCATACATTGGTATATCATCCCCCAGTGGAATATTAATCACAATTTTTTGTTTTATGCACCATCTCCTTCTCCTTCCGGGGGAATCCAGAATGAACCCTTCAGTAGTCCTATATAGGGAAGGATGGACTCCAACAGGTATATTCTCTTCTCCCCAAGTGGAATTATTTCCAGCATCATCACTGTTGGGCAAAATATTGTCTTGAATAATTTACCTAATATTTAATTATCAATCGAGGTTAGTAGGCTTAGAGTTGCTACAAATTATATGCGAAGGTAGAGATTATCGTGGTAATACTTTGATAAGATAAAGATCAAAAGACCTTGAGTTGAATTCCTCAGGATCTAATTTAGTTAATTTAATAGAACAAAGGTCTAGGCAGAGTGGTATCCAATCATGAACAATGTTATGACAATGAAACTATTCTATCTAGGGAGAATGATTTTTACTTTGAGAGAATGACTACATCAAGACGGATTCACAATATTATACATACACTAACTAATGTACATAAATCAAACCAAATCATCTTAATTCCACTCTCCTTGATTATTTTGAGGGTAAGCATTTACTGTAATAGGAACTGGGGAAGGAGAGGTATCAAATTGGCTCTCAAAAGAAGTATAAAATATAAATGGAATTAAGTCTATTTTGATCTCCACAAAAATTTGCAAACTGATAAATGTTCGGTTACAAGAAATAGTAAACATGATTTTTTATAAATACACAATTCCTTCTCACAAAATATTATATAAGAGTAGACATGATTTATGATCAAACAAAAGACTTATGAAAAGTGATTTAAATCCTATCTTATAGATCCCTGATTACATGATTAATAAGACAAGTTTTATTATGTGTAAAGCACTTAATCTATTAATGTATGTAACTTAGACCTCATATACAAAGGAACAACTTAAATCAAAAGCTTAATTACAGATCAAGACAATGAGTTAAATTACATAATATCATTCCTATGCATAAGGTAAAATGAAAGAAGGAAAAGAAATCAGGTTTAACAAAATAGGTCTAAACAATCTCATCTAAGGATCTTTAAGAGAAAATAAAAACATTATCTAACCTTTATCATCAAGAAAAAATCAGAAAAAACTAAGAAGATAAGCTTTAAAACAAATTAGAAACATACAGGAGTGAATGAGCAACTGTATAACAGGTGGAAATGAAGGTCTATATAAAGGGTGGAACAGACTATCTGTATGACATTCTGTTTGAAGAAAATGATAAAGCTTCAAGGAAACAGTAAATTTAAATGCTTTATTGAAGGGCAACTGCCTCATGCATGTGCTAATGCAATGCAAAAACAAGAAGTAAACCTACTTAATGATTGAATTCCATAGCAATATAACCCAATCTAATTTCATAATTCAAAACATCATTTAACAAACTAACATCCTCTTAAGTAAATTCATGATATAAACTGGAATAAACAAAACTAGATTATAATTAATCAAAGGAATTTAATCTAGAAATTAAGCAATGAATTATAAATACTTTGCAGAAAAAACTTGAAAATTGTATTAGACACAACCGGTTGCTGACTAATAAAAAGGAACCTACATGTCAACATAACATTAAACTGAAATTTATGCTACAAGAAACATGAACGATTACAGAAACAAAACTACACAAACAACTTATAAGCAAAATTATACTAACTACAGAGGAAAGAAATAACAAAACCTACACAAAAATGTAAAGACTATGTATGTCGAGGGGGGCTCCTAGCGAACAGAGTAATGCTTCTTCTAATCACACACGATCATACACGATGCAACAGGACTTTCATTAAAATAAAGGGGTAACATTATAGAGTTTTCAAACTTCACTGATTGTATCAAATAAAAGACAGAGACTTAAAAGACTCGTCCCTAAGTCACCTGACAGTGTCTATATATACATTATTTGATAGAAGGCGAGCAAGTCGACCCTTTAGTGGTCAACTTCTCTTCATGATAAGGAATTCATTATGAAAAATAAGTGCATTAACAACTAACAGATGACAGTTCCTCTTCTCTTGCAGATCGGGTTCCCTCTAGCGCACGATGTGGCTTGTGACTTCAATCCAAATCAGAGCCGACATCAAAGTGTCTTGCAAAGAAATGAGAAATGAGCCTTCAAGAGAGCACACCTTGCTTGTTGATCCCTCTATGATAGACTAACGGACTTGTGGAGGTCCTCCATATTCTTAATTTGTAACTGCAATTCTCTGTTTTCCTCATGAAGCTCTGAATTAACTTAACATGTGCTTCATTCTGCTTCATTGATTCAGTTAACTCAAAAGTTAACTGATCTAATGTTGGATGCGGTGGTGTACATGGCTCTGGGGACTAGTTGAAATCTCATGGAGGGCTCATTTTTGTTGAAGGTGGATCCAAATCGATAGTAAGAAGGGGGTCTTCATGACTGATATCCTGAACAGATGCAGGAATGTCCATCTGATCGGCATCCTTGAGTAACTCGGCAGAAATACTAGCTAGTGCTAAGAGGGATGAGTTTGGGTCGTTTTTCTCTACCTTGGCCTCATCATCTAAATGACCGGTCTACTCATCAAGCTATACTGTGGTCTGGGCACTGGGCTGAAGCATACATTGAACACTTTTAGCCTTCTGTGTTCTAGTGCGAGGTCATGAAAAAGGCACAAATTCAGCGGACATTGGACTAGCAATGGTATTTTGCACAAGTGAATTAGGTTCTGAGGCATCTTCATCAAGGTAGACAATATTGGGGTTTTCTTCTTCTGTGGTCGAGATTGGTCTTGACTCAGGATGGAAATGACGAGATCGTTTACGAATATTAAGGTGGGGATTAAGCAATTTGAACACAAAGGTCTCCCAAGACTGGTTTTGCTCTTTAAGCTAGTCCAAGATTAATAGTTTGATTAAACTGTGGTGGTACAGACTACTCTTGGGATGAAGGATATTCCTTCAGACCAATTTCGATATTTTCTCTAAGTTATGACAGAAAAAGAAAGGGAAATTCAAACATCTATTTTCAATAAAGTGGGCTATTAACCGAAGGTGACAAGACTTGAAGATGCTAAAATTACCTTCGTCGGTAACCAGATGAATGATGATTGTCAACAATTTGATATATTCCAGCTTTATCCAACTATGATGGTAGCCTTTTACGCATGTTACATACTGGAACTCAGGATTCAGAGAAAAATTATGTGATGCTCATGGAACAAACCAATGTTTGTGCCATCTTTCACCCTCTTGGGGAAGCTTAGTGGTGTGGGAAATTGAATCTTCAGTAACTTGAAAAGAAAGGTGACCTACTCTGGCCATCCTCCCATCGAACCCCATTGCAAGCAGTAATGAGATCTCCTCATCGTAACCTTGCAGTGAATGGAGGAATGGGTTCCAACCGGCTGGAAAAAACACTTCCCTACACTTCCTAAACTCTGTCATTTGAAATAGATCTTGTTAACTTTCAGGCTCGAATCAGTTTAGCATGATGGAAACAGAGGAAGGAATACAAGGTTTTTAAGAAAGGTGGCTAAAATTCTCTACAGTAATAACAGTTAGTGATGGCGATGGAATTGAAGAAGGTTCACACAGTGCTAGTTTTAAAGTGTGCCGCACTCAACCTACCAAATGATCATGTAAACAGCTCGACATGCCTAAATGATCGTGCCATTATAGCATATTTAGGAACGTGTGCTGTCTAAAGCGCGTGATTGAATGAGTTTCTAATTTTTAGTTGGTTCAACCATGTCCAAAGCAAGCTTTGGACAGGTTGAACGTGTAACTTAATGTAAGTATATAACCAAACTCGTAACCATAACCTTAGTTCAACGAAGAGGGTGGCTTATCTGATAGCTTATGCGTGCGAATAGAAAAGGAGAATAATGAAGATGGAAGAGTCATGATAGCTAAAAGGTACTCGAAGATCGTATCATATCCATATAGGGGTGAAATAAGATCATATTATATTTAATTCATATTATCATGAATCGGTATTGGTCATAATATCATATGGATGTGACCCTAATGGTATGACTCAACCTTTTACCCAATAAAATTAAGCCAACACTTAATCATAGGTACAAAAATATCATAAATTTTTTTATTCAGCCTGTCATTTGACTTCTTATTCATACCGACAACGACCCTTCATATGACCCTTCATACAGCTTTTCATATGAAAGAATTCTTTAGCATTCTTGTTTATTCATCCATGATTTTAAGGCCAATTTCTCTATCTGCATTATCCTGAAAACACTTTATCATTTTGCAATGAGTCTTTTATAAGTAAAAATGAAGATAGGAAATCAGCAAATCCTCCCCCAAACCAAAGATATGCCATGTCCTCAAACCATGCAAGAAAACTAAGTAATTTCCAAAATAAATTAAGAAAGTTCAATCATGTTGTTGTAAGTGTGTAAAAGAAAGAAAAATTAACTAATAAATGGAAAGGATTCAGATATATATAGTGAAAAATATCAGTGCTCAAATATATAAGTGTATAAATTTATCATCTACCAGGTGATAAAAAGATAACTGAAAGGACCATAGGGAAAATTAGTCACCCTTGCCTTGTTGTAAATATATCTTTTCATCTAAAAAATTCTTGAGCTCACCTTCAAATTTGTAGGAGTTTACAGCTATGGGTCCCATTTCTAGGATAAACATATCCAAGATATTGATTGAATTCAGATTGACAGATCCAAGGCCATCTTATAGTGATTCTTTAATGACATCATAAACAATAGGACTAAACATATTTTATCGTTAAACCATGTGCCTAGTGGTGCATTAACCAGATCTCTTTTACCTGATATTGCCCCGCTGCCAACAGGTATGTTCAGTACCCCGACGGGTTTATCTTGGTACCATGCAAACATAGCCCCACTGCTAGCGATCATGTTTAGTACCCTGACGGGTTTACTTGCATTTATCGAACTTCCTTATTTTTAGGTTGTTACTTAGCATTGACTCGCTACCAGCAGGCATGTTCAGTACCCCGGCGGGTTTTCCTTGTATAAAGATTCGTAGTATAGGAAGTCGATTGGTACTAGAGCGTGCTAAGCCCTGATAAACACATGAGTTAAAAAAAATTCATAAAATGGCCTTAACTATAGATCATGTCAAAAGAGAATAACTTAAAGGTGTTCCTGGGCCTTTCAGTCCATTTTATTTATAAAAGATAATGTTCCCCGCAAGCAAAAATTCCACTTATCCTCGAGTTTTCTCAAAAATATTTAAGAGTCAAGTTTTGATAAAAAGTGTAGATGAGCTAGTAATCTTTAGGTATTAAAATTATGGAAAACATGATAATTGAAATGGATATTTTGAGCACTTGTTAAAGTAATCAGGAATGTACATATCTGAATCAAACCATCGTATATAAAGCATAACAAAATTATAAAATAAATGGTTTTAGAATTAAACTTCAAAGTCAAGATTAGTGTTTTTAGAGCACTTTTCCTTTTCAGATAATATCCTATAAAAAAGACCCATTTGTAACTGAATTTCAAAACCATTTATTAGATGATTGATTTTATTCTTGAAAATATAGAAGAAGAGTCTCCTAGGATTAGATATGACTCTTATTTATTCAAAGAGATATACTAACATATTTAAAAATAGTGACGACCTATAATAATTTTTTAAGAATTAGGAGGAGGAAAAGTCTTTGGAGAGAGCAGTCCAATGATTACCTCTATCTTGATAGGATCCATCTCGATCCCCTAGGGAAAAACATGATTCCCCATGCAGATATAACATGAAGGAATTTTATTTAATGGAAATTCCTGTCGAGGATGTTTAGTTTTACATGTTGGATAGACATTGCTTTTTGATGCTCGTTCTTCTTCCTGGTTCTTTATGTAGGTTTGGTTGCTAGAGTGAGTGTACCTAGA
Organism: Pseudotsuga menziesii; assembly: GCA_001517045.1. Taxonomy (NCBI): domain Eukaryota; kingdom Viridiplantae; phylum Streptophyta; class Pinopsida; order Pinales; family Pinaceae; genus Pseudotsuga; species Pseudotsuga menziesii. The sequence continues at coordinate 304,255 of LPNX010712623.1, read as the reverse complement.
AGGTTTATTTCGAGGTGGGAATGGGGTGACCCAGCATGCTTTTCCAGAAGAAATCTTCCTTTGATCACTCATTCTTTGATTGGTTCTTATAGGAGTAGGGAATGCTACTATGGATATGTCAATTTGAGGGGTTACTATTATCAAAGAGAGCTTCCACCTAGGTAAGATTAATGAAATAAATCCCAGGTTCCTTACTTCAAGAGTTATATTATCTGACTTTGTTTCTTAGTGGAATATTAAGAGGTTCCCTAGTTACTTATTTTTAAATTTTGTCAAGAATAGGGCCCTCAGGTCCTCTTTCCAGGATCTCTTCTCTTTCTATAATCCCCCCCCCCCCCCTTGTAAGAATATCTTTATGTGTCCAGCAAAACTACTTCCTATAAGTGTTTTTTTTCCAATGACTTGTCACTGATTTTATTGTTGAGATCAAAATGTTTCTCAAAACTTCACATAATTTACTATATTAACGAATCTATCCTATACTACTACTACTACTGGATTTTAGGGTGCATGTTATAACAGATGCCCAGGTTCTTACCTCTCGTCTTACTGCTGCCCTGTTACCAGCCTACATCTATTCTACTTTACGGAACAACTCCCTGGCAACGGCGCCAAAAATGTTGGGCAAAATATTGTCTTCAATAATTTACCTAATATTTAATTATCAACTGGGGCTAGTAGGCTTAGAGTTGCTACAAAATATATGCGAAGGTAGAGAGTATCGTGGTAATAATTTGATAAGCTAAATATCGAAAGGCCTTGAGTTGAATTCCTAAGGATCTAATTAAGTTAAGTTAATAGAACAAAGGTCTAGGTAGAGTGGTATCCAATCATGAACAATGTTATGACAATGAAAATATTCTATCTAGAGAGATTGATTTTTACTTTGAGAGAATGACTACATCAAGACATATTTACAATATTATACATACACTAACTAATGTACATAAATCAAACCAAATCATCTTAATTCCACTCTCCTTGATTATTTTGAGGGTAAGAATTTACTATAATAGGAACTGGGGCAGGAGAGGTATAAAAATGGCTCTCAATAGAAGTATAAAAGTTAAATGGAATTAAGTCTAGTTTGATCTCCCAAAAAATGTGCAAACTGAGGAATGTCCAGTTACAAGAAATAGTAAACATGATTGTTTATAAATACACAATTCCTTCTCACAAAATATTATATAAGAGTAGACATGATTTATGATCAAACAGAAGACTTATTAAAAGTGATCTAAATCCTATCTTATAGATCCCTAATTACATGATTAAGAAGAAAAGTTGTATTATGTGTAAAAAACTTAATCTATTAATGTATGTAAGTTAGACCTCATATACAAAGGAACAACTTAAATCAAAATCTCAATTACAAATCAAGACAATGAGTTAAATTACATAATATCATTCCTATGCATAAGGTAAAAAGAAATAAGGTTTAACAAAAGGGGTCTAAACAATCTCATCTACGGATATTTAAGAGAAAATATAAACATTATCTAACCTTTATCATCAAGACAAAATCAGAAAAACTAAGAAGATAATCTTTAAAACAAATTAGAAACACACAGGACTAAATGAGCGACTGTAAAACAGGTGGAAACGAAGGTTTGTATAAAGGGTGGAACAGACTGTCTATATGACAGTCTGTTTGAAGAAAATGCTAAAACTTCAAGGAAACAGTAAATTTAAATGATTTATTGAAGGGCAGCTGCCTCATGCATGTTCTAATGCAATGCAAAAACAAGAAGTAAACCTACTTAATGAGTGAATTCCATATCAATATAACCCAAGCTAATTTCATAATTCAAAACATCATTTAACAAACTAACATCCTCTTAATCAAATTCATGATAAAAACTGGAATAAACAGAACTAGATTATAATTAATCAAAGGAATTTAATCTAGAAATCAAGCAAGGAATTATAAAGACTTTGCAAAAAACACTTGAAAATTGTATTAGACACAACCGGTTGCTGACTAATAAAAAGGAACGTACGTGCTCAACACAACATTAAACTGAAATCTATGCTACATGAAACATGAACAATTACAGAAACAAAACTACACAAACAACTTATAAGCAAAATTATACTAACTGTAGAGGAAAGAAATAACAAAACCTACACAAAAATGTAAAGACTCTATTTGTCGAGGGGGCCTCCCAGCGAACAGAGTAATTCTTCTTCTAATCACACACGATCATACACAGCACAACATGACTTTCATTAAAATAAAGGGGTGAAGTTACAGAGTTTTCAAACTTCACTAATTGTATCAAATAAAAGACAGAGACTTAAAAGACTCGTCCCTAAGTCACCTGACAGCGTCTATATATACATTGTTTGATAGAAGGCGAGCAAGTCGACCCTTTGGTGGTCGAATACTCTTCATGATAAGGCAGTCATTATGGAAAATAAGTGCATTAACAACTAACAGATGACATCCTCTTCTCTCGCAGATCGGATTCCCTCTAGCGCGTGATGTGGCTTATGACTTAAATCCAAATCAGAGATGACGTCAAAGTGCCACACGGAGAAATGAGATGGACACTTATTCCAGAAGAAGACTGATGTTGAGATGCTGGCACATGGTGATGACAGTTCCTAGTTGCTTTGTGCTTTAATGCACTCAAATATACTACCAACAATGTGCGTTCTATTTGGTGATATGGATGGCAAGCTGGATACGCTCTCCATATATCTAGCTGAACATGTGTCTGTTTGTTAGTCTGTCTAAAAGACCATATAACCTGCAAACAATAATACACATGAATTAATACATCAAATGCGCTTCATATTATGTCAATTTTAACCATTGAAACCGTAAAATGATGATAATAAACAGAATTGACATAAACCTTAAATTTATTCATACCTGAAGCTTGAATGGTGAGCTGCATGGTGCAAAAGACGCCAAAAGGTAACAAAATATGTGTTAATATGTAAATTATTTAACCCAAAAATGGTGACAAAATGGGGACCAACAATCACCAAGTGGGGTCAAAATAGGTTATAGGCATTGAATAGTAGGAAACATGGAGGATGAGAAGAGAGAAAAATAAGGCAGTTCATGTTGGCATAATATATTAGGAAGAGAGTTGGTAAAATGTGGGTTACTGGATGATCGGGTACCCGGGGAAGAATGTTAGGATGAGATAAGACAGTCGATACCATTGGTGGAAAATAACATATATGCTAGTAAAAGTCACAGGAAGAAGTTCAGAAAGGTATAAAATTCTAATCCTAACTGTACTTAGAGGCAAGCTTCCATTTTCTCAATATGAGGACAAAAAGTAATAAAATCCGATATCCTTGAGAAAACTTCCAATTAAAAGAATGGGGATTACTAAGAGGCGGATATACCTACCTAAAACCTTATCACCAAATAATGAAGAATATAATAATATATACACAATTCCCGGATGATAACCTTGAACCAACAAAAAACTAGACGCCAAGTTACATCCCTTCCCACCTTAGAGGCCCACACTATATTTCCAAACACCATGAAACATAAACCCAAATGGCCATGAGTGTGAAAACCTGATCACCATGAGTCTAGAACCCTAACCCATCCTTCGGAATTGAAATTCTTCTTTATTTCATAACGTGGCAATTGTTGTTGTTGATTAGATGTTTGGTTTCATCATCATACTACAACCATTATAATTTAAATCTCAAAAAACTATGTAAACTCAAGAATATAGCAATTGAGATATTGATGGAATTTGAATTTGTTTGAGATTGATGGGTTGTTTTGTATGGATACAAGGAAATTTACATCATAGCCTATATCACTATTTTAAAATAAAATATTGACCTTACTAATTAAAATAATAATGCAAATATTTCTTTGTGCAAGTATGGAAATGGAGAGCTATGCACCAAATAAATTCCATGCTTGAATGTGATGCTACTATAACTAATACTATGAAATCAAGTGTGCATATTTATATCTAGAATATTTTATTCAGAATGAAATGATATAGAGAATAATGAATATGTTATTTTTATAAGTCCCAAGAGAGGATATGCAACAAATAAAATAATTATGATTTTACAAGAACTTTATCATATGGTTAGGTTTTGAACAACATATGGTGGATATTTAGATGAGGTGATCGGAGGTTTTTTGGGCCCATGAAGACCTGGAAGGAGATCACAGGATTATTTTCCAAGATATCATGGCTGGATCAACCAGAATTTATCAGGGGGAAGATCCCTACTAGACACCGCATGGAGGGGGACGAACCCTCCCCCCTACCAACAACCCGACAGCATGATGGACGAAGCAGTGACGAGGGTGAGATTGAAAATATCGATGAGGTTGGGATCCCTTATCGTTCACCAAAAAATGGTTTGGGATGATTCCCACCATGACCACATACGATCCCTACCCTCTAGATCCACTCAGATAAGGTAAGAGAAAAATTTGAACACTAGAAGGATAAAGCTCTGGTAGGAAAATTCATTGGGATATGGCTGAAAGAAAGAGATTTGGTAAGATGGATCAAGAGTACCTAAAACCCTCAAGGCAATTATGATATACTCCGAGATCTAAGGAATTCTTTACTATCATCTTTTTCAATCAATAAGATCAGGACCAAATCCTCGAAGGGGGGTCTTACTTCTTTTTTTCGGCAGGTATTTACCTAAGACCATGGAAGGGGATATTTAACCCTAAGAAAGAGGAAATGAGGGTGGACCCGGTGTGGATGCGATTGTATTTCCTACTGTGTGAGTATTGGGATCTTGAAATCCTTGAATATATTGGGAACAGGTTGGGGGAATTCGTGAAAGTAACAGAGCAAACTAAACAACAAAGGTACACTGCATTTTCTCGTATATGTGTCTATATGGACGTATCAAAAGAGATACCTAAATCCATCATCTTAAAATGGGAATATGAGGAGTGGATACAACCAATATACTATGAACACACAACCAATATACTATGAACACATTCCCTTCATATGCAAAAATTGCCATGATTATGGTAATTTTGATCGAGATTGCCGAAATAATAGCCAGCAACCCCTTCTGACCCAACAATCGTAGGGAAATATCGCAGACAAAGAGGTATTTGATCATATTCATAGTAAAAGGAATCCCATATCGGGTCCCCAATAGCAACAAGGAAATTTAAATGAAGGGGGAGGCCCATCTAGCAATCATCATTTTGAGATCATGGCTAGGAGGGAAGAGGAAGAAGGAAATGAGGGTAAGACTGATGCCCTGGATCCACCAATGAGTACAGAGGAATCAAAGGGAGGCAAGGAGTAAAATCCATACAAGGAGATAAAATCCATGGAAGAATATGGGGCTGAAGACATGGAATTGGGGGATTTAGATATGGATGAGATTGAGAAGGAGTGAGAGAAAAAGGGTAAAGGTTATGTGTCATGAAGGCAGTTGGAACTTCTATAAGAAGCGATCATTAAGGCTAGGGCACAAAAAAAACTCAGGATAACAATTGAACCCCAAAAGGGAAGCAAGAGAAAGCAATCAGAGGATGATATGAGGAGAGGAAGAAAGACGAACAAGAAGAGGATCATAAAGATAGGGGTCAAGCTCACTGAATCAAGCTAATATCCTATGATAGTAGAAACCTTCTATGAAGTTAATAGAGTGAACCAATGAAGATATATCATGGAATATAATGGGATGCAATCATCCCAGGAAAATCAAAATTGTGGTAAACAAGTTAAAAAGGAGAAACCGACTATCCTATTTCTTCAGGAGACAAAGTGTAAATCCAAAACTCTTGACAAGGTAGGACAGAGGATTTGGAAAGGTTGTAAGATCATGGTGGTATATGCTATGGGGATGGCAGGAGGGATGGCGATACTATGGCACCTTTATTCAATAATCCTAACAAATTAGAGGGGGGAATTCTTCTCCCTATTAGTGAAATTCGTGATTATGGAATCAGGAGTAAAAGGAACTCTAACAAACATTTATGGCTCGAGTGATTTCCCCAAAAAAATTGCATTTCTAGAGTTCTTAAGCTAGATAAAAGGTCAAATTGGGGGTATCTCATGGATAATGGGTGAGGATTTCGATTTGATAACATCCGTTGGAAAGAAGAATGGGGGGAGGAGGATTATGGATAGATTCTAGGAAGCTTTTAGAGGCTTCATGGAACAAAGTGAACTTGTTGACATGGAAATGGGAAATGGGTGGTTCACATGGAACAACCGACGAGGTGGGAAGCATCATGTGCCCTCTATAATAGATATATTTCTAGTTTCATAGGAAATCACCAAAGAAGCGGGATAAGTGTTGGTCAATTTCCTCCCGGTGGCTGGATCATATCACTGGCCAATATGCCTCCAGTGGGATTGGTCTAACCACCCAATCAAAAAACCGTTCAAATTTGATGATTTTTGGCTCAAACATAAATATTTTGATGCCCTGGCTTGGAATTGGTGGTAGTATTTGATGCCCCCCATGGGGACTGGGATGTACCAATTCCAGTAGAAATTGAAGGCTTTTAAAGCTAGGATCCACACGTGGAACAAAGAAGAATTTGGTAACATATCCCAGGACAAAAAAAATCCTGATAGAAAGAGTGGAATAAATTCAAAGAAAAGGAACAGAGGAAGGGTATGAAGGAGACCTAAGGAAACATGAGAAAGAAATACTCACCCATCTAGTGGCAAGGGAACGAAGGGAAGAAATATTTTGGAAACATAAGTAAAGAAACCAATGGCTCCAAGTTGGAGAGCGTAAAACCAAATTATTTCACAATACGGTGATTCAAAATAGACCGTGGTCAAAGATTCATAAATGAAGGAACACTAATGGAGGATAGGAAGAAACTAGAGGGGAAATAGAAGAAGAGTTGTTCCAACACTTCTGAAACATCATGAATGAGGACTAAGTGTTAGGATTATTAATCCTCCCTTGTCCAAATTTGGTCATATGTCTAAACTGGGAGTCATGTCTAAATCAAGAGTCATGTCTAAATCGGGAGTCCATCCAATCTATTTATATTCATTAACACCATTGGGTCCACTTGGCCTAATTGGGGCACATGTTTCAGTTACTAAAGTGTGGGGAACACTAATTGAGGCTCACTGCCACTGATTGCACTTGATTGCATTAGTTTAGGATCCTCCTAGACCACTCCCTACAAATTAGGTAGCCATTGGGAGTGCCGAAACCAACCAAGGTCAGTTCACTTCAGTTAATGACTAGTCAAGCTAAGTTAGGAGTCAGTTACATTCAATTCTAGTCCTCTACATTCAGTTAGTGCTAGGTTTACTTGACTGCACTCATCTGGGGCACATTTCTTACCTACCACAGTCAGTTAACCTTAGTCAACATTGAATGTAACACTTGAGTTGTGTTTTAGAGCTCCGATGAACTCCGGTTATGGTTTAGACAAGGTTAGTTAACTACTGATTCCTCCGATGGTGATTTAGACAAGGTCTTAGTTACCTACAGTCAAGTAGAGTCTATCAATTTGAATTTCCTCATGTGGATTTGAATTTCATGTGGCTATTAAATCCATTTTACTTCATTGTAATTATTATCTGATTACTTTTGATTAATGAAAGCATTCACAGCTTCAAGCCATTTTTGCACTATTTCATTCTTTAATTGCTGAGTAAATTGTGAGATATACTTTGTGAGTTGTGTATTTATCTACAGATCTATGTGCTCAAATTTACATGGTATCAGAGCCTCGGTGGACAAGACTCCTCTCCTCCTCAGATCTCCAGCCGGATCATTTTTTTTGGCAATTTCTCTTTCCAGTAATGAACCAGAAGCGGAGAATTTACCACTTAATATCCCAAGTTAAGAAATTGTTGATTAAGTTTGCTTGATCAACTATGATGGGTGTGAAGGAAATTCCAAAAGTGCAGACTGTCGACCTTACTTTGTATGTTTTATTGTGTGACGGGTTATCATCTTTTCTTACAGCATTCGCTACAAGCAGCCCTTCTTCTCACTGCATTCGCTATAGTAGCTCAGTTCTTCCTACTACATTCAAAATGGCTCATCCAATAGAGCCTCACACTCCCTTCAACTATCACCAGTGGAAGGAAGACATGGTGGTAATGCTCTGCACCAAAGGGCTCTTCAGACTCATAGAAGAAGCAGAGGAAGAGCTAGATTTAGATAAAGATAAAGCTAAGTACATGAACAAGCTTGATGAAGCCCACAGACACTTGCTCTCCTCAATCTCTAAAGATATTTGGTTCCACATCCTAGAATTGAAGACTCCCAAGGAGGTTTGGGACAAGCTTGCCTCCCTATTTGATAAGCATGATGATATGAGGATCCATCAGCTAGAAAATGATCTGATTACTCTCAATCCATCCAATTTTGAATCTCTGAATGAATTCTTCACAAAGTTCAAGAACCTGATATATCTGTTAAAGCAATGCAAAGTGGAGAAGGATGAACATCAGCTCATCCTTGCTATTCTCACAAAGCTCAATGCAGACTACTCAGTCTTTGTATCCACCTTCCAAATAGTAAGGCTCACTACTCCAAATTGGAAGATTCCCACTCTTAATGCTTTCATCCAATCTCTTATTTCTGAGAATGATAAATTGATCCAAATGGGGATCATTCGATCTCCCAAAGATCTAGCTCTAGTTGCAAGAGGAGATAAGGTAGCGAATGACAAAGGGAAGCAAAGAGATGAATCCCCTGTGAAGAAAGAGCAGTCAAAAGAACCTTTAGGTTTGAAGAGAAGCAAAAAGAATGGAAAAGGCAAGGTCCTCTGCTCTTACTGTGGAAGGGGCTTCCATTCATAAAGCTCCTGTATGAGAAGACAACTTGATGAAATGGCTCTTCTTTTGAAAAAGTACAACATTTTTGTACCTGCTAGCGCAATGAAGGATGACTCTGAAGAAGAAGATGAATAATACCAAAGGAAAGGACATGCATTGAAGGCTTGATGCACATCAGCACCTGTCTTCCTCATTGATTCTAGAGCTTCCAACCATATGGTTGCATCCAGAGAATCATTCTCTTCTTTTCAGTCCTTTGATGGTCCTAGTATTCATATGGGAAATAACAGTAAAATTAAAACAAAGGAGAAGGGCTCTGTCAAACTTGAACATGGAAGGATCAAAGATCTGCTATTTGTTCCCTCCCTAGCTTCAAACCTATTATCTATCTATCAGATGACCCATACTGGATCTCCAAAGCGAGTGATCATTGGTCCTGACTTAGTGGAGATCACAGATATCTCTACTGGGAGCATCATAGCAAAGGGTACTGCAAATCATGCTTCAAAAGCATATGAGTTCTCACATTTCATGCCTCCTTCAGAACCAGTGCACTCTCAGCAGCCACCTACAAGGGAAGGTAAAATCATTGCATCTACTTCTTTTACAGCTTCTACTAGTATTGCAGATCCATCTATATCATTTTATGACCTTGAGATTCAGGGTGACTCAGATCTAGATTCAGTCCCTACTTCCAAACTGGAAGCTAGGAAGATGACTGGAAACTCACCTGACACTCAGAAAGGAAAGACTCTTGCGCTATGTCATGCTGTCTTACCTCCTTCAGGGAGATGCAATAGACTCCCTGTAAGATGCTATATGGCAAGGGCTCAGTCTTACTACATTCAGAATAATGGATATGATCATACATCTCTTCATTCAGCAAGAGACAAAGGTTACATTCCTCCTTCCTTCCATCATCATTTTTGGAGAAGAAGGAGAAGTCTACATGTCAGGCCCCAAAATACCTATGCACAGCACACCATGCATGTTGCTTCACTACCTCACAGAGATGAAGATTGCAGCAACATATTTTCAAGTTTTTCAAACTTGAGACCTGATTCTACCTACTTAGCTAGAGGGAGGGCTTTTTTCCCATGTGGTTTTTTCCCCAGCTCCTTGTATTAAGCAGTTACTTTATTTTACTTGATGTAATGGGTGACCTATGGTCTTAGTTACCAGGGCCCACAGTTTGTCTAGGTTAGCATTCAGGGGGGGTGTTAGGATTATTAGTCCTCCCTTGTCGAAATTTGGTCATATGTCTAAATTGGGATTCATGTCTAAATCGGGAGTCCATCCAGTCTATTTATAGTCATTAACACCATTAGGTCCAATTGGCCTAATTGGGGCACATGTTTCAGTTACTAAAGTGTGGGAAACACTAATTGAGGCTCACTGCCACTGATTGCACTTGATTGCATCAGTTTAGGAGCCTCCTATACCAATCCCTACAATTTAGGAAGCCACTGGGAGTGCCGAAACCAACCAAGGTCAGTTCACTTCAGTTAATGACTAGTCAAGCTAAGTTAGGAGTCAGTTACATTCAATTCTAGTCCTCTACATTCAGTTAGTGCTAGGTTTACTTGACTGCACTCATGTGGGGCACATTTCTTACCTACTACAGTCAGTTAACCTTAGTCAACACTGAATTTAACACTTGAGTTGTGTTTTAGAGCTCCAATGAACTTCGGTTATGGTTTAGACAAGTTCAGTTAACTACTGAGTCCTCCGATAGTGATTTAGACAAGGTCTTAGTTACCTACAGTCAAGTAGAGTCTATCTGTTTGAATTTCCTTATGTGGATTCAAATTTCATGTGGCTATTAAATCCATTTTACTTCATTGTAATTATTATCTTATTACTTTTGATTAATGAAAGCATTCACAACTGCAAGCCATTTTTGCACGGTTTCATTCTTCAAATGCTGAGTAAATTGTGAGATCTACTTTGTGAGTTGTGCATTTGTCTACAGATCTATGTGCTCAAATTTACACTAAGCTGACAGGCAGCAGGATATCAAAAAAATCACTCGGCTCATCCCAAGGGTGGTCACTCAGAAACACAATTAGATGCCAAAAAATCCCAAATATCTTCAAGAGGTTGAGGAGGAAATGCATCAAATGACGCTAGGGAAAGCACCAGGTCCGTATGGCTTCATGACAAACTTATTCCACTATATATGGGATCTAATAAAAAAGGAAGTGTGAGAAAATGTGGAAGAATCTCATCAAGCTCAAGGAGTCTTGATGGCCTTCAATGCGGCATTAACTCTCCTACCTAAGTCTGAGGGAGAAGACACATCAAGAAAGTTTAGACCTATATCCTTGTGCAATTTCATATACAAAATAATCTCAAAAGTGATAGCCAACATATTAAAACCGATTCTACCCATATTGATTGGCTCAGAGCAATCAGTTTTTTTGAAGGTAGACAAATATTGGATGGAATCATATTAGTTCGCGAAGCCATTAATTCCCTGAAAATCACCAGAAATATAGGTATGTTGGTGAAATTGGACATAGCTAAAGCTTATGACAAGTTGAGTTGGAAGTACGTGAGAGGAATATTGGGAGCCTTTGGTTTTGGAAGATATTGGATAGATAGGATGAAGATGGTTACATACACTTTCTATTATATTTTGATGAATGGTTTTCCTACTCGAAACATGAACCCGACCCAAGGAATTTGAGAAGGGGATCCCCTCTCTCCTTTCCTATTCATTATTATGGCAGAAGGGCTCAATAGGTTAATTCAATTTCAAACATCTAGAGGGGGAATCAGGGGATTAAATCTCCACAGGGGGATGGATAAACAAACGCAACAACAATTCACAAATGGAACTATGTTAATGGGGAACCCTTCCATCCAAGAAGAAAGGGATTTCAAGAGATGTCTGACATTGTTTTCCAAGGCCTTGGGGCTTGAAGTCAACCCAGAAAAATATCAGGTTTTCTTCTTCAATACCTTGAAGGTTACTGGGAGGAATAAAATACAGATCTTGGGATTCTTGATGGGTTCCTTCCCTTAACAATACCTGGGAGCGCCTTTGGAAGAGGGGACTATCAAGAAGGTCACGTGGAAGGATATGATTGATGGAATGAGGAGGAATATCATGGGATAGAGTTTAAGACCTTTAAACTTCCCTAGAAAACTAGTGTTAGTTAAGAAAGTCCTACAGGTGATGACGATCTATCTTTTCTCGGTTGTGGCTGCACTGAAGGTAGTCATCATGGAAATTTGCAATCTTCAGTGAGATTTTCTATGAGGGAACAAGGAAGAGAAAGCTAAGCTTTCCCTGGTAGAATTGGATAAAGTTTGACAGCCAAAGGATAAGGGGGTTTTGGGCATCAGGGACCCAGATGTGGTAATTGGATTCCTTGGTGCAAAACTATGGTGGAGGTGGTGTAATCAAACTATTGAGCCATGGGACAAACTGTGGCATGTGAATTATGCTCAAGAAAAAATAGTTTGTGACCTGGTTTGATTTAATTAAGAGAAATCAGGATCGAACATATGGCTGAGTGCCCAAAGTAATAAAAAGATGGTGCAAGACCACAGTTTTTGAGAAATCAGAGATGGACAGGTTGTGAAATTCTGGGATGAATCATGGAACCAGTTTCCAAAAATTGGGGACGACCCCAAGGGGCAAGGTATAAGGGAAAGAGGAATAAGAGAAAGGAAAAACAAAGTTAAGATGTTTTGTGCAAAAATGAATACCAATGAGGACTATAGGAAATGGCAGGAACAAGAATGGATAACATATTCTAAAGAGACACAAGACCTTAGGGATATAATCAATGAGTGATGCATTTGAAGACGGGAAGGTCCAGACAAGCTCAAATGGGAATACCTGCTGAAGGGTGTATTCAGAATCAAGGAGGCCTACAACATCAAGACTAGAGGTGGGGAAGAGCGAGAGGAAATATGGAGGAAGGTAGGGATCATGAATCCTTGGCCGAAAGCATCCACTTTCGATTGGTTGGTTTTAAAAAGAAGAATTATGACAGGGGGGAAATATCAGGAAGAGGGGTTTGCAAGGCCCTACACAATGCCCCGTATGCCTCCATGAAGAGGAGAGGATGAATCACATCCTTATGAATGTCCCTTCTCCTCCTCCCTCTGGGATCAGGGGGTGACCATTTTCCATAGAAGTGATAGAGTCAGGGGTCAACTGGATCAAATCCTCAAAGAGTGTAATATGAAATATTTCAAAAACTCGATTCTTGGAATGATATGGATGATGTTTCCAGGGATGTTATCATGGGTTTTATGGAAGGAGAAGAATAGTCGAATACTTCAAGATAAGATATCCATTGAGGAGGAAGTGTGGAAGCGGTTAGTCCACAACATCTAGGAGACGGTTTGAAATAAGTAGTGGGGGGGAAGTGACAATAAATTTCCATAGGTGGAAGCCCATATAGCTAAAGAATGGGGGGTCGGTAGGAATGAATTAGATGGGTTTTGAAATAAAACTCCAGTTTGGAAACCATTCATCCCAAACTCTTGGTCTCCATCACCGATACTATCTTATAAGCTAGAATTCAATGGTGCATCAAGGGGAAATCCTGGCTCAACAAGATACAGGGGCATTTATAGGGATGCCACAGGGGTGATCCTAAAAGTATACCATGAATCAATTAGTTTCGAAACAAACAACTCAGATGAGCTAGAAGGCATTCTGCAAGGCCTCGGGTTGGTTTCTAGAGCAGGATGGTTACCGGTGACAATCAAAGGAGACTCCCGCATCATCATCCAGATGGCTAGAAAATTATCCACAGGACAAAAAGTTGAAAACGTTGCAACCAGTTGGCGAAAGTTGGAAACAATGGGAATTCTTCTCACCATGACCCAAGCTCTACAATTCGACCACGTCAGGAGGGAGGATAACAAGTTCGTCGACCTTATGGCCAATGTGGGGGTGGGAGGAGGACAGGACCTTAGAGAATGAAAACTGCAATATTTTGAAGGGTAATAGTGGGTGGACCAATGCCAACACCTGGAGAGCATGGATTATGTGGAAATGGGATAGGAAGAAGGGAATGAATAAGTGAGGTGTGGCCACATCATTTGGAAACATGGGAATGTGACAGATGTATCGCACAACTCACAATAACCACAGAGAAAGGACAGGGAAATGACTGTCCACTTTCTCCCAAGATATGAAAGAGTAATTTGATCAGTGAACTAAGAGATTCAAGGAGGATATAATCCAGTCCCAACATCAAAAAATTAGGATTTAAATCATGAAGAATACCAGGAATAGTACTGCAGAATCCAGCAGAAGGAAGGACGGGACATGAGGAGTAAAGAGCCACCCGGCTATAGTAATTATGGTTTTTCTTTCCATAATTCAGAGCAATGGACGAGGATTTACCAACTAAATTTCTTGTATCTCTATCAAGGAACTTTCTATTATACTCAAAGAGTGTCCTCTGTATGCAAGTAGTTCTAGGTCTATTTTCCAGCTATATCAAGGAAGTTTCTTTTAAACTCGAAGATGGCGCCAAGGAAGCAAGGAAGTAAAGAAGTTGCTCTGCCCTCAGGGACAAGGGGTCAAGGGAGAGAAGGGTAGCCAATAGTTGCACAAGGGGAGCGGGGGGGAGAATAACCCATGCTCAATCCCATGCCAGGACTACAGATACTTTTTTTTGAGACCACATTTCAACAGTGGTCCACGATGAGATTGATGCAATTGTGAAGGAATTATGGGAAGAGGTTCATACAATTCCCATGGAGGAGATCTGAGAGGAAGTCAAAGAATGGCTTCTATAAATAGGTACCACCGTATGTACGACCTCTTCCTATGAGTGGATTATGATGGTTTACTTTGTCATGAAAAATATTATGACCCATGTGGCCATGGAAGGAGAGATAAAAAGATAGGGGGCATGAGCTAGTGCAATCCTACAAGGGGAACCATAAGGATTTCCTCTTGATGCATCGAAAGGTGGATTTAATTTATAATAAGTTGGGTATGAAATTTTATACACCCCCTTCTCAGTCGAGTAATGTTGGTGATACCAATCGGAGCCATGACAAGAAGCTGGAGAAGAACCCAAAAGCGAAAGTCCAAAAATACTCAGAGATGGAAAATCGTGTTGAAGGCTTCAGTAAAGGCATCGACATTTGCGGATAGGCTCCTTCTTGAAATCGGTGCAGATAGAGTATTCCATTTTGTTTATTTTCATTACTATGGGTCTATAGCTTATAGTTTAAGATATTATTTATGTTAAAGAAGTGTCTCACAACTTTTTGGAATTATACCCATTGTAGACCAAGTATGGAATGATGATTTTATATAAGTGTATGGATGAACCTGAAACTATGTATGAGCGATATGTAACCTTCTTGTGTTATTAATATAGTTTTTTTTTTTTAAACATATGGTTAGGTTTTAATCAATCTACTACATCCTTCCTACCTAGGTACTTGGCATGGGAATTGGGGCTACAAAATATTTCATTTTGGTTAAATTATTTGTTACCTTTTTAGTTGGTTAGGTGTGGAAATCTCAAGCACTCAAGCAATTAATGGGAAAGCTAAAATTGCACCTTCTTCCTAGAATGTTTCTCAAATATTATCCATAGAATTTCAACCTTTATGACCTGTATAACTTAGTGTGTAAAAAATTATAAGAAATATAATAATAATTAACTTCTGACATCCCCAAACTTCATGAAAATTAAAGGAGAAATGACACCAAACCAATACATGAGTTTTCATCCATTCTAGGGAAACTTATCAACCAATAACTAGAATTGAAAATATACTTCAACAACAATATATAATAGTAAATAATAACCCTAATATTATTCCTTTAGATGTTAAATCGCTCAACAATTTTCTCTTTTACTTATGTTAAATCAGTAAGACATAAAGCATTGTAAATAGAATTTAACATAAAGACCATATAGTTGGAAATTCAATTTTGCAAATGGTAAAAGATATGGACAACTAGAAACTTCAGAAATAAGCTCAAGATGAAGTACAAGTACATACCATATACTTCTCTCAAGGATGGTACAAAAAATACAACTATCCATAAGGAATTAGCTAGGGTAAATCGTCAAACCTTAACTCAACCATGTTACGAGACCTTTTGTGGTTGAAAATTTTGTAGGAAAGGAGATGGATGTTGTGACAATAGGTTCGATGTGGCTGCAATACTCCAAGATATGATGGAAATACATTGTTGCTTCCATATTATGTAGAGGCATCTAATCTGGTAATCACAACTTCATCATCACCTTTTGTTGCAAGCAATTGGATAGTGGTATGATTATCATATTTCATAGCAATAAAATGACAGAAAAAAAATATTCTTCCTTTCGAGTGCTCTTTCCCCACCTTTTAATAGAGATCACAGTAAAGTAAACATCAACAATTCCTGTAATAAAAATAAATATAACATTATTTATGATAAATAAATGTGTGTGATATCGGAACAAACACATTTATGTCTCATTTACATGTAACGATGCAATGCGCTCATAGTACGACATTGGACCGTTTCAGTCCTAAGCACGACCTTATTGTCAAAACAAATGAATTTGTGATGTGTGCCAAAAGACCATACATTTGAATGAATTCCTTTCTTCCAAAATTGATAAGATGATCATATCCCAATAAGGGAGCCACATCTAACCTAGATACCATGTAATACGCTCACTTGATGATTGAAATGGAATGGGTTTTGTGTTTTTCATATGACCTTGAAGATAACAATTATTTTATTTCAGATAATGAAGGATGGTGCAACATAAGTTTTCCATTATCGACCGCATGCACCATTAGAATTACAAGAAAAAAATAATCTATACTACGTGTCCATGTGCCACTGGTACTAATATTGTAAAGAATTTGATCATCTTCACAAGGATCCAAGCATGTCAACTCTACATTTCTTGTATGGGACTTTGCAAAGAATGATCTCTTCTAAACCATTTTATTCTTTAACAAGGGAAACTGTATCAAAGTTTGGATCCTTTCCCCTGACACACTACATAGATGAACAACAATGGATTTGTTAAGGTATTTGTGTATTGTTAAGTTGAACTTGATCATCATTACCGCTAGACTCTATTTCAGCATCACTCCAATAATCATTTTTGCATTTTTACATAATTTACATTACTTTCTTTGTTGTATATATAATTGTTGCTTCATTTGTCATTGTTTTTCTCATCTAGCATCCTCTTCTGCAAGTTTATGGAAATATTTTTCCACAACTTTTGGAGGCAATAACTTCCTTTATTTATTTGGACCCCTTAATTATCTTCTGGCTACCTCCTCTAACCTCAATAAATGACTTTCTTCTATCTTTTTCCATCACCGATCTACGACATATAAGCCTCCTAGAGATCCCTGAATATTCCATCAATGTTCCAATATCACAACCCAAAACTGTGCTTGATTTTGAAGTAGAACATAGTCTGAAATGGTACCTTGTGGACCCCCTGTCCTTAGGCTAGACCCAAAAACAATTCAAACCCTAAGGCATACTTGGAGGGTTCTAATCCTTAGAGATAGAGGGATGGAAGGGTACAATCAATGCATCTCTCAAATGGATAGGAGAGTCTGAAGGGTAAGAGGTAGTTGTAGGAACATATAGTTTCGATAAAAAAAGGAGATGGAGTAGAATATGGCTTATCTAGTTGCTTAGTCCAAACATTACTAGGTCTATAAAGTGACTGGGTACCGGCTTCAAACTGGTCCATGGTGGGATATAGACCAGGATAAATGCATGGGGGAGAAAATAAAGGTGTATCCATAATGGTCAAGAGGTTAGGTAAAAAAGGGGTGGGTGGGCTGGTTCAATGAGAGAGTAGGGGGATACCTAAGAAAGGAGCATCGATAGGATCACTCTATCAGTAAACCTCGGATCTAGATGGAATATGTTACATAAAATAATAAATGAATATGTTAAATAATAATTAATAATAATAATAAATGAATATGAATTATAAGGAGAAGTTGTGACTCTTCAAAGCTTAAGCCCAAAATATATTTAAATGAAGAGATGTGGCATTTTAATTAAAAGGGCATGATGGTGTTACGGAGAGAAATTCCTATTGCTTGGGGTACCACAACAGACAGCTTGACTCCAGAAATCAATCCTTTCCAATATGCAATAGAAATTAAATATCTAACACTAAAGGATCAGACCTCATACCTTATTCTGGACAGTTGAAGTAGATCCCCGTTGAGATTTCCAACTTCGACTTGAATTGATAGATAACTTCCTCAACAACAAGTAAACAATACAAGCATACTATATATATTGGTGTTAGATCTATTCTAGCATATATAATCAACAATGTATAAGCATTTGAAAACATCCATGGATAAAATATTCATTCAAACACACATTATTGGAGAGGAAAATATATTTCTATTAATATAAAATCAGAGATTACACTGGATACAACCTCTGTCAACACGTCTGTGAATCGGAGAAACTGAATCCCCCACTTAGGCCTCTACCACCTCAATCCTCCATCTCTCAATAGCAAGATCACAAGCAAAAGGCAAGCTTGGGAAGAACACAAAAGTGCTCCAAGCCTACAAAGGGATGCAGACTCAAGCATAAGTTACGGCAACAATGGACTATAGTTTATTTTCTCTCAATTCTCTCATATGCCTTCAATGTACCATAGAGTTCCTTATATAGCTTTTCAAAGGGGTAATGAAAGGTCAAATTCGAGCGATCTCAAGGCATAGGGAAGGCCAGGAGTCAAGTGAGTCAGATCCATGTCAAGGAAAAGTCCAAAAGGATTTGGATTATGTACACATCCTGATGTACGCGGTTTTAGGGGTCAAACCCATGTATATACGCGATTAAGGGTTTAAAATTCGTGTATAGCAATTTTCACATGTTTTTAGGGATGGTCAAGGAAACATCAAAGGACAAAAAATGGTCGAAGGGGTCTAAGGGGTCTGCAGAGGGATAGGAGAAGGCCATACAAAGTGTGATTCACCTAGAGTGGTAAAATTAGCTATAACAGATGCCCCCTAATGTTTGAGGTCAGAGGGGTCATACGATGGCTGAAATACATTATAAGTCCATCCCAGAAGTGGAGTGATGAAGGATCCCAAATGGAAGACCAGCCACCCAATCAGCATAGTACAATGATACAACTCTACACATAATTGTAAATACATATAGCAGTCCCAGATACATAAGAGTACAATGGCCATGAATAGGCATGATACAAGATATCACATAAGTGGTCATCGCCATGTACAATATACATAGATCAGAATCTCCATGATGAAGATATACAAAGGATCATGATCTCCATAATGGCTGAAGATATATAATGGATCAAGATCTCCATAACAGCTAGAAATGTCTGACATATACTGGAATCAAGTCACGAGAGCTGAAATCTCATGAACACTGGCACGATCAAGGAGGTAGCACATAAGAGATGCCATCGATCTGGAAGGTCTTCTACACAAACCGCTATGAGTACATGTCCTACTATGTGAATAGAGGTGTCAAGGTCAAACATAGTAGTCCATCGTCTGATTACCGGTCATTGATGTATACCGTTAACAGATGCGAGATCACCCACCGATAATGAAAATGGGAATCAAGGTACTAGAGTGCAAACTAACCAGTGTGAATAAATGTGTTGAGGTCAAACATTTGAGAGGATCAATCGATCAGGGGACATTGATGTATTCCCAAAGACTGTCGATGGCAAGAGAACCTGCCACTGATGACTGTAAGTCTCAACGCACTCAAAATGACTCTAGATTCCAATCCCAGAATAAATGATCTGAATTCGATGGGATGAAATCCCTTGGAAGGAGGGCATTAAGGAATCCCCCATCATCCAACATGAGGTACTCAGCAAAGCTGTATAATGTGGAAGGACTCGATCATAAGGTGCACAAACCAGTAACTGTACTGGGAATGGCCGACATGCAAAGTCAAGATAACTGAGGAATGGTCGACTCAGGTTTCAACTTCCTTCAAGCAAGAGCATAACAGTGAATGGTGACTGAATAAAGGCAACATAGACTCGATATACAAACTGGGACATCTCTATGACATAGGAGGCATCGACAAAGGCTCCATAGGGACTGGAAGCTTAACCAATCGGTGGAGGTAAGCTCAAATAAATGATATATAGTGCTATAAACCGAAAGTCAAACTATAAACCCAACCAATGGATGTGATATACAGTGCTCTGTTCGAAGGCGACACGACTCGACAGTTGCCAAAGATAACATCTTTCCTTGTGCGGCTTTTTGGTTTTTTTATTTTTTTGGACATTTTCAAATATTTAAAAAGCTTGAAAAAGAATAAAACTGCTTTATAGTTACAGACTAAGAGGAGACGAGTGGCATAGGGGCAAACAAACTAGTTCCAAGTAGTGGAACATACCTATGCTCAATGCAAGGACACATGTGTAGGATATAGACACTCGGGGGAAAATCCCCTCCCGGTGAAAAAAAAGGGGGGAATCAAGCTGCAAAGGATATATAAAATGGCTTTGCATGGCTAGACATGAGACCCGCTCAGGCTATATGGCTGAAGAGCAATGTCAGGGAAGTCGACGTAAGGCTCAATAAGACAAGAAAATCTCATGCTAATGCAATTACAACTTGACATAAGGGAGTCATGAGGGAAATAGGCCAGCAAAAGATTAAGAGGAGTATGAAGCTCTTGCGAAATGTCATGGCAGTACTATACAACGGACTCCCACACCCTAAAGGACAAAACATCAACATGGGAACCAAATGCAAATAAGGCGCTAACTAGGGTACTCATGTAAGGTCAAGCTCTACCACTCATACCATGCCTCTTCTAAGACAGCAAGAAGGTTCTGTGACATAATAGAGTGGGTTCGTACCTAAGGCTATGATGAAACGGTCATAAGGTCATGAAAAATGAAAATGGTGATGAAACCTAACCTATATGCCAGTTTAGACATGATACCTGAGATCGATACAAATGGGTAAATCCAACGGCTGAAACGGCACTGAAAAAGGGCTCCTACATCATGAGTTAGGTCAAAAATGGTCCAAAATGATTAGAAATTGTCGAAACTATAGGAAAGGGGGTAAAAATTTTCAAAAATTTGAAAAATTTCTATAAATAGTAAACAATTCAAAACATTATAAAACATTTGAAATTTTTACCCAATTGAGCTCAGATTTTCAACAGCGGATTCCAGGAGACCCAGCCGGTGGGATCCACTATCGTTTCTTCCAGGTACTTACCCATGCTCTTCTCTTCCATTTTGATGCAATTTTTATGAAATTCCATGGTCATTTGAGGTTTCTAGGCCAAACTAAAAAATGCGCTGGGGCCCACATGGAAATCAAGGGTTTTTTCGCATATAGGGTTGGATATACGTGGAAAATGCCCCCACAGTCGCGTACATACGCAGCTGTTTGGCAAACAGTCGCATATGAGGCCGTGCATGAGTTTTTTTAAGTAATCTAATGGGAAAACTTGCAATTTTTTGGGCAGGATAGTCCTAGAAGGGAGAGAGCGTGAACATGGTGAGGTAGAGGAGGTAGTAAGGCCCAGTCTAATGGCTCAACAAGCTCTACGTGCATGTGGACTCTATAAGTTTTGGTGTCTTGGTGGCTTGAGGGCCAAACCAAGACTATTGCAAATGCTGGTGGATTACTGGGATCCAGAATCTAAGTCCTTCCATATATATGGGATGTCCCTCACTATAGAGGTGGAGGACATATACTTTATTACTGGACTTTCCCGACGGGGGGAAGTAGTGAACCTTCGTTCTCGTGGTGGGCCCGGAGGTGGCCTGACTATCGATGAGTACATTGCAGTGTACTGCTATCCAGACACAGAGAAGGTGGGGAGTCAGGTCCCAACCAACTCTATACATGTGTTGGGCCTAAATGCCATTCTATTGACATTGGGCAGGATAGCAGGCTTGGCATCACTCCACCAGGCATTGCGGCCTCTGATGTTCTATGCAGTGGAGTGCATGAGACCCACGGTCTATGACTGGAGCACTACACTACTGAGCAACATGAAACATCAGCTCAGTGAGTGTAAGGCGGGTAGAGTGTGGAACTTCAGGTTCAGTAGTATACTAAGCATGTTTTTCTTTAAGCGTGTTCCAGGATTGAGCCCCAGAGTTGACATTCCTCTTCATGGGGTTTGAGATCCGGCCCAACGGCGTTGGGCAAATGCGATGCGCAGACTGGGGAGAGGTAGGGTGTCCAACCCCTATCCAGCTAATTTCTTTCTGTGGTGGTGATGACAAGTAGTTGCCATTGATGACTACCCCTATGTGGGGATTGATTTTCGAGGAGACCCGGACATGCCGCTACCACCAGGATCGGCATATGGAGATATAGGTAACGAATCTCGACCCTCTTTTTAAATTTTTTGAGTTATTTAATTTTTTTGTGTTTTCTAATTATATGGAATCAAAATATATATTTTTGTGTGACAATACATAGTGACATCTACCATTTGCATGCATATGTGGGACCACGGTGGCCTGAAGGCTTCCCTTTTCACAGACGGAGGGGAAGAGGAGATGATATCATGGGTGTGGATGTAGAGCGGACGCTCCAGAGCATTCATACCAATTTTGTGAGGCTGACACACAGGGTTCCCATGGCGCAAGTCGAGGACTTGCCTGAGGCTATGCAGTGCCAGGTGGTGGGTGTACCACGCGCATGGGTGTGATTATTCCGACGGCTAGCTAGGGTCGTAGTGACCTTCCATGATCACAACCCTCCTCCTCCTCCACAGGCTTAGACACCTGGGAGTTTATACATTTTGTACTACCGTGTATTATATCTTGGTGGCTCGAGAGCCCCATTTTTGTACCATGACACTATGTATTACCACATTTTGGATGTTTATATAAAAATTTTATGGTGATCGGTTTATTTATTTACATGTGTAAAAATTGTGTTTGTGATGAGTTTATTATGTATGAAACAAATGCCAATCTAACACGTAGTTAGCATATGAGTCAGCAACTTGATTATTAATTCTTGGAATATGTATGTATGTTATATTGTCAAATTGTCATTCTAATAATCTCACACGTAAGAATCTTCTTAATAATGTCGGATCTCTAACATGGTACAAACCATTAAGCTGTGACACTACTAACTCCGAATCAAGACATACCTCAAGAGAGAGAATGCCATGTGAAATGGCATCCTATAGAAGCTCAATAACGGCACTATATTCAACAGCATTGTTTGAAGATGGCCACAAACATATGCCTCCTGAAGACAGTACCTAACCCATAGGAGTATAAATCACCCAAGCAGTAGAGGCTGAGTGTTGAGTGTGACGGCTCTCACCATCTGCGAATCCTATGTAGGTGGAAGATTCCATTGACATCTGCCAAAAGAAACGGAAACTAACCACAAACCCGATCACGATAAGAAAAAAGACCTAAATATGAAAAATTGTACAATAATATACAATAAAAAACCTTGGCTGAGAATCATGCATAGTACTTCTTGAGATAGAGCCCATTTCTAGGCTCCGCCAAGGCCGTTCCCTCATAATCCACTAACTCATAAGCGCCCTTCTCTAACACACGTTTGACGACGTAAGTACCATGCCACATGGGGTTAAACTTTCCTGCCCCCAAGGGTTATTTCGGTTGATCCCACAAAAGGACCAAATCTCCCTCACTAAACCTCCTTGGATGGACAGACTTATCGTACTGTACCTTTACGCGGCGTTTATTTACTTCTAGAGCCACCAAGGCATCTCAATGCTGCTCATCAAGTTGCTCAAGGTGGACCAAATGCTTCTCCAATGGTGAAGTGACTGGTAAGAGTTCTACGGCTAGCTTCAAAGAAGGAATCTCGCATTCAACCGTCAATATCGACTCCACTCCATGTACAAGTTGATATGGAGAAAAACTCGTGGGAGTCTTAACAGCGGTTCTATATGCCCACAAAGCAGGATATAACATGATGTGCCAATTATTCTTGCTCTGTGCGATGGTTCATTGGAGAATGGATTTGAGTGATTTATTCACTGCTTCTACCTGTCCATTCACTTGAGGGTATTAAGAGGAGGAATGCTCTTGCTTGTACCCTAACTTTGATGCCAACTCTTCCATCATACAATTCTGAAAGTGCGAGCCATGGTCAGTGACAAGCTCTTTCGGAATTCCAAACCGAGTAATAATTTGGTTGAATACGAAGTGGGTGGCTGTCTCACTGTCGGATTTAACTGTAGGCATAGCCTTAGCCCATTTTGTGAAGTAATCAACAGCCACTATGATATGATGATGCCCCCCAGCTGAAGCTGGGTTGCAATCCATAAAATCAATCCCTCACTTAGTGAAGGGACCGGCGGTGATGATGGCATGTAACGGGGCAGGTTTTGAGCACATATTACATGCAAACACCTGGCAAGGGTGGCACCTCTTGACCACATCTACACAATCCTTAAAGATCGACGGCCAGAAATAACCCACTCTTAAGATTTTTTGGGCTATAGAAAGCCCAGATAAATGACCACCACACGCCCCTCCATGGCAATCATTCAACACTACATCAGCCTCTTCATGAGTTAAACAACATCGTAAAATGGAATCTACCCCACGGCGGTATAAAGTGTTATCCACGTAATCTTCATCATTCATCCCGTGAGAGGTGAGTAGGGACCTTCAATGTTTATAAATAGATAATGATATCCCCATACCATAGGTCTAAAGTTGAGATTAAGAAGTTGTGTTTATCGACAAACGTATCTTCACAAACCAACTCCTCGGCCTCCCTTGGGAAATCCGATATAAGTTCTGCAAAAATTAACGACTTCTTCGATTTTGCCGAAACAAATTCGAGATCGAATTCTTGCAGGATGACAATCCATTTATTATATTTTCCCCCATTCATCCTTCGAGTGAGGATGAATTGAAACGGATTGACATGGGCTACAACCAAGGTCTGGCGAAGGATAATATAATGTCTCAACCGTTGAACCGCATGTACAGTAGCTAAAGCAAGCTTCTCAACATGAGAATAATGAATCTCTATGTCAATAAGGTTCTGGCTCAGATATTATATGACATGCTCTTGGAGCTCCTCATCCTCTTGAACCAAAACCATACCAATCATCTCCATGGACGCGGCCACATAAAGTAGAAAATCACAGCTATAGTCTAGGGGACTAATCACCGAGGCCGATGCTAGGGCTCGCTTGAGCGCATCAAAGGAATCCTGGTCTTGCTCATCCCAACAAAAGGTGGTGTCCTTCTTTAAAAGATGCATGAAGCCTCTAGTCAAATTGGAAAAATTGACAACAAATATCCGTAAGAAGTTTTCCATGCCTTGCAAACATTGAAGATGACGAATATTCTTCGGGGGAGACAACTGAAGTATTGCCTCAACCTTCAAAGGGTCTACTCTTATACCCTCTTTAGAGATGATGAATCCTAACAAGCGACCTGACTTCACACAAAAGATGCACTTATGAGGATTTAACCTAACCAAATAATGGCGGAATCTTTCGAATACCAATCTCAAGTGATAGGAATGACGCATTCTCATACGAAAATGAGCAACAAGGTCATCCAAAAATACTTCGATAATTGAATTGAGATCATGGAAGATCAAGGTCATTGCCCGCTGAAAAGTAGCTTCAGCGTTCTTAAGGCCAAAAGGCATTTTCCAATATGCAAACGTTCCCCAAGGACAAATAAATGCATTCTTATGTTGGTCCTCAGGTTTAATTTGTATCTGATTATATCCGGAAAAGCCGTCCATAAAGGAAAAAACCTCACTACCTGCACACTCATCCAAAATCTGATCAATAAATGGTGTGGGGAAATTGTCCTTAGCATAGGCACGATTCAAATCACAGAAATCAATACATATGTGGATCGCTCCCTACTTCTTATCTACCAGAACGAGGTTTGAAATCCACTCCATCAAGGGAACGTTATAGATAAAACTGACTTTCAACAGTTTCTCTATCTCTGCCTTAATCGCGGGTGCTTTCCTAGGATTCACCACACGCAATCGTTGTCGAATAGGCTTAGCATTGGGATAAGTCTTAATCAAGTGTTAGACAATACAGGGGTCGATACCTGGCATTTCATTGTAATACCAAGCAAATATATCACAGAATTCTTTAAATAGCTCGGTGTATTCTTGAATCTCAACATGGGAACATTCTGCCCCAATATAGACATTCTTTATTCTACCAGGATCGCGAGAGATATTGATAGGAATCATTGAAGATATGTTTGCCATGTTTCCATCAGCCATCAGACCCAGAGAACTTAATGGAACCAAAGGACTACCAACTCTCTCACTAAGAACCGCCCTAAATTCCTCATGCTCCAAGTGGTCAAGCTCGAGAACAAAGTAAGATCTATGATGGAGTTCCTCCCATGGTGGCTCAACTCCCGACATAGCCTCAATAATCGCTTCATCTGAAGGGAAAATAGTAGCAAGGCAGTTGTGCACGTGAGAAGACTGTACTGCCCATGTCGGTAGCACATAAGGGTCCTCCTCCTCCTTTCACGAAGAGAAAGGACCAGGCTCTGCAACACACCCAATATTAGCTTGATAAGCTATCATAGTTGTAGGAAACGGCACGTCTGTCACAATGGGCTCACTTGGAGTACTCGATGTAGGAAGGATCCAAGGATCCTCCATATGACTCATGTGAAAAGACACCGATCTCATAGATGTCGAAGCCTCACTGGAACTAGACCCTATCATAAGGATCGGTGAAGGACAACTAAAGATTCCCATGAGGGATGGATACATGCCTACACCCACACTCCAGTTGCAGGCTGAGAGTGTTCAATGATTGGGATCGAAGCTCCCGACGATGCGGTAACAGATGGATTCTTGAATGTCGTTTGATCAAGAGTGACTATCTTCCCGTTAAATGGAAAGCATACAATGCGAAATAGGGAAGAAGCAATGGCTTGCATACTGTACATCCAATTCCTACCCAGCAAGAGATTGTAGTCAAGGGGTACATCAACCACCTCGACCTCTATCGCAACGATCTTCCCTCCCAAACGGACTTTAAGGGAAGGAAGGATGCCATGCGGCCTAAACGATCTCCCATCGAACGCAGTTAACATCGTCCCTGATTTAGATAGCTCAGGGGAACCTAAACCCTTCCAACGCGATAAAGACATCACAGAAGTGGCAGCGCCTTCATCAATCACAGTGCGCTTGACAGTCATGTTAAGACATTCTACGTGAATCAAAAGAGACACATAGTAAGGCAAGTGAGGCTGAAGTCCTGTGGTTTCAAATTTAATCACGAAGGAAGAATCATTATCATTCACACCAAGGGCAGAAAGAAAATCCTTCCTTTGCGAAGGACAACTCTGAAGCACTTCCAATGCAGACATTGCACAAGGAGTGTGGCCCAAATCCTTGACAACTGAATAGTTCTGGGTGGCTCGGGCATTAGGATTGTGCCCCGAACGCTTAAGGACTCCCTTAGGAATGTGAGGTGTAGCTTTAGGTTTATCCACAGGTTTCTCAATACGCAAAGGAGACCCTGGTGGATCAGGTTCCTTTCCTGGGCTGGGTTGTGACAAACCATAGTCCTTCGCACGGGTCACAACTTTCGCAGCACGCACCATGTTAATTCAACCACGACCACTACCCTCCAATGGATCTTGATCACCACCAGACTGATCATGGGTCCTCAAGTTCATATTTTGATTGTGAGGTAAAGGGTTAGTTAGCACAGCTAGGCCCTGTTCCAAGAATCTCGAGGCTTCATCGATACAAGGGCACAAACACAACTTGCAAGGGAATGTAACCTTACGTTTAGCTTGCTTGTCCCCCCAGCATTATGGGAGTTCTTGTCATTATTATTAGCATTCTCATTCTTATTCCCACCCTTACGATTATTCTTACCCTACTTTTTATTCCGTCCAGGCTGTTGGTTACCCTTCTGGTCCGATGATTACACCGAAAGTACACTTGCCGTTTGGGCGGGTAGAGACGAAGTCGTGGCTTGTCCCGAAGTAGATTGGTTGATTGACAATTGACTAACTTGTTTTGCAACCGAATCCGCAGGTTTAGCACTTGCACAACCAACAATTCCATCGGCATGTGGTCCAGGTTTAACTTTGGGGTCGAAACTAGAACGCGGAGCGTTGGGAATAATCTCATATAACAAACCGGACTAAGCATAAATCAAGTCCAGTTCCTGTGCCCTAAAAATTGCTTGTTCTTCATTTTGCACTCTGGATGTAGAAACATCCTTTGCTATACACGGCAATAACGACTTCAGGAACCATTTGAGGAGGAATTTCGGCGGTATAAAGGCTTTAATTAACCTCTTTTGTGTATGCCACTCTTGAATATGATCTGAGATATGTGTGGCTTCATCCTGTTTAAATGTCGACAAGAGTTTAGTACCAACGTCATAACGCACTGGTAGCTGGAAGTGGTTAATAAAATTCATCGCTAGGTCATCAAACAAAGCGAATTCCCCCCTAGGGAGATCTATATACCATTTCGTGGTAGGCCCTGTAAGGGTGCGTTGAAACAGCCTTAAACGGATGGAGTCCTGGTGTAAGGAATTCAAAGAGCACCATAGGTGAAAGGTAGTAACATGTTCGCTCAGATCCTCTCCCGATTTTCCCTCGAACTTGGGTATGTCTGAGGGAAGCTTAGTAGGGACAGTCGACCAAGCCAGGTCATGAGCTACAGGATCGTTCGTCAATCTCAACAAGTCAGGAAGATTCAGCATTGTGAGGAAAGGGAGCCTAGGATGATGAGGTTGATGGACCGCTCCCTGATAGTTCTGATTCACATAGGTCTGATTACCACCATGGCCTTGGCCATAGTGCCCTCCTCCCATTTGACCCATATAGGGTGGCATGGAAGCACCATAGTGTGGTGGACCTTGACTATTTGAAGCTACAAAGCCGTAATTTGGAGAGTAAGCAGGTTGTTGATACCCACCCCCATAAGGTGACGAACCCTGTCCATACTACGTCCCATAATAGGGTCCATAATTCATCGCATGAGATGTCCCATGAGACACTCTGTAAGTAGTAACATACGCTCCGGAAGTAGGAATATACATCCTGGAAGTAGGAATGTGACCTCTAGAAGTATGAACATGACCTCCCGAAACAACGGGCGGTGCATGAAGTTGAGACACAACCGGTCTAGTAACCGCAGTATGAACATAACTCGTAGCAACATTCTGGCCCGAAGGACCACGTGAATGAGGTGGAGGGTGAACATTCGAAGAAATAGGGATAGAGGACGAAGGGATCTGTGTAATTAAGTACATACTATTCCCTATAGTCACTCGTCTTGGATCTTGTATCCTCATAGGATCACTAACCCTAGACCTAGGAGGAATATGTGATGTAACTTCCACCACCGGGATGGAAGGTGCAATGTGACTAGTGCTCCCAAACCTCTCCGCATGGTAAGGAATGAGAGTGCCCCCAGGCATAGTGTTAGGCTCGAACCGAGATTCGACATGAAATGCCAAATCATGTGTGGGAAAACCAGACATACCATAACTACCATAACTAGTGCTCGCGGGTTCAAAATGAGTCTCGTCATCCTCCGTCGTTCCATACCAGCGATGCGTCATGGGGAATCAACCCTAGAGTGAGTAGGTCTATCATGAAAGGTTCCTATCTCAAAAATCACAGGACCTAACTCAGTCAATTCGGGTGAAGGATCATAGGTAGGAGTAAACTCCCCATCTTCCACATGAATGGGAGAAGGTGGTTCAGGAATACCTTCTATATGGTCTCCCATGGTGTGTGAATCAATGTGCGAATAAGTCCACCTAGACTATCTATTTCTTGCTCCAAAAGGAGGAGGAGATGTAGAAGGTGGAAGTCTTGCTCAATGACGAGAACAACGAGGAGCCACACCCGAATCCACAATGACTCAAAAAATAGAAAAGACTCTCTATCTACGCAAACCCTAGGAAAGCTATCATGCATAGAGCAATCACTAATAAAATCTAAAGCCAAATGCAAGCAATCAAGGGTAGGATAAGTGAGCTCCCGAATGAAGCAGGTATGTCTCGCCTAGGAGAGGCTTGAGACTCCCATACACAACAAGCGAAGGTACATAACCAATTATTGTGGCCCTTAGCTTCAACGCGTAAGGAGACTGTGCTGTTTGACCCCAACCTGGTCAGGACACCTGCAGAATAACCTATGCAAAGTACCCCCTCGATATCCTAAGTAAGGCCACTAAGGTCACCTCAATATAATCAATGCTCAAGCGGACAGTCACAGGAGGGATTGACCATATGGGCAGGGTAGCAAAGCCCAAAAATCTCAAAAGAGCCCCCACACTACTACATTTCGACCAAAAATCCGACGACCGTATTGTCGGATTTTCGACACTTCCCTGTCGCATGTACGACACTATGATTATTTTTAAGCGTCGGTGGATTTTCGTCGGTTATCCGACATCTTTTCCCTCCGTCGGTTAAGCGATAGAGCAGTTTACCGTCGGTTAAATATAAATCGTCGGTTATCCGACATCTAATTCATATTAAACTTTAAACGTAAGTGTCGCTTAAGCGACGGTTAAGTGATGGTTCACCAATGGTTTAGTGACGGTTAAGCGCATTCTACCGTCGGTTAAGCGATGGTCAAGCGATGGTTCACCAAAAAAAACTCGTCGGTTAAGCGACGGTATTTAATTTTTGTCTTTTTAAAATCACCTACAGGTCGTCGCTTAAGCAACGGCTATAAGTGTTTTTTTTTCTAAATACAAATGCTTCATTCTTCGAATCATCTCCTGTCTCCAATAGTTTAAACTTTATAGTGGGAAACCCTTCTACATCTCTGTGGCAAAACACATCTATGACCTTGTCAAACACGCCTACAATATTGTCTCACACTTGAACAAAAGGTGGGGCACAAAGGGATCCTGATGCATGTTGTTTAAGGAGGTAACAATCCATTTGGAAGTTCCACTCTTCTATTAAGCATGAAGTATCAGTGTGGCTTATGCTTCACCAAGGATTGGCTATCAAGATCAAATTTCATAAAGTTAGTGTTACATAAGAATTTATCCCTTACCCTTGACTTATTTTGGACATTTCAAGGGCATGCTTTTGTGTGTTGATCAATTGGATTTATTACACAGATTCATTAGCTTAAGAACAGCATAAAACCCCTAGGGACACCACCCTGAGACTGGAAAGGCACCAGTCCAAATAGAGAGACATCCAACAGTAACAGGATTGGTTTTCTAGAGTTGTTGTGTAGATCTGCTAGTCCAGATCCACTTGATAACAAAATGGTACCATGGCCACAGATGTCATGAAATCTTCAGTTATTTACAGCAAAGTGGGGAATTTTTGTTATTTGGTTTTATTCTGAATTTCACTTGGCACAACTCTAGTGGGAACAAACACCAATTCCCATTTATCTTGGTGAAGTCAATCTGTACTTATTGATCATGAGACCTCACCCAGCAACTCCATTTTGAGGAATATGGTTACCCGAAGTAATGACAACTCGTTCGAGGTTGTATCTTCCACTTGATTTTTCTCGGATACATGGGTATCCTAATCCAGTCCCTGTTGGAAGCTCATGGCATGAGGATCTTACGAAGTTTAATGGTAAGTGTTTCAGCTAAGCAACACCTGAAAACTTTTGATAGTTTTAATGATGATTTTGATGCTCTCCCTAAAGATGTGTTCACAAAGCTTTTCCCGTTCTCTCTATTAGGTGATGCACGTGTTTGGTATAGGATATTACCTGAAGACACTATTGATTCATTACAGAGTTTTTTAGTAAAATTCAAGGATCATTGACAGAAATTTTATCTGGATCATGATTCTAATGATGAACAGGTTGATGATAGGGATGATGCTTTAGGTGTGCCTTCTTTCATTCCTTTCCTCTCAGAGCCTGATGAAAGACCATTTGAAGTGGTCAAGAAGGTTGATAAGAGTCCTAAGCCAAAACCTAGTGAAGAGAGCCAGAGCCTAGTGAAGATGTTCCCCCTACTGTTGATTCTATTGATAAAGTAGCTCATGCATAAGAATTTTCAGATGAAATCCATAATGAAGAGGATGTCTAGTAAGAATTCTTCAACAATAGAGAGGATCCGATCCCATTTTACAGTGACAACCAGCAAACAAAGATAGTGGAGATAGCCAATCCATTTGTTAACGTAGAGTATGAGGGTCCTACCCAGTTTGTTGTGAGTACATAGAGATATGATACAATTCATGGTTGGATAGACTCAGTTCTCAGAGGAGGCACAAGTTCACAAAAACACTATTTTACAACATTGCTCCTTGAAGGAGTAAAAAATAAGGTCTCACCTTCAATTTTCAAAGGAAATGTTTGATATATCAACTAACTAATGGGGGCTGCTCACAATATTCTTGTTTTTGTTTCATCATTAAACATAGAGGATGGGTTGTGCTTGATGATATTAATTAATTGGTTGTATGATCGATCACCTGGCTACATGGTTGTATTGGTCATTCGAGTATGTTGATTGATCATGGCAGGCCTGATAAACAGTAAACTTACCCATAAGAGCTTTTGGGCTCATAATAAAAAGAAGAAGAAAAAGTGTTGTTTTCTATTCAGTTGCATACTTAGAGTCAGTTTTTGCCATTTCATTTCACTGATTTTTCCCCATTATAGATCTTATTTCCCCACAAAAAAATAATCCATGGCCTATAATATTTTGTGATAACTCAATCTTTATGTGGAATGAGAAGTAGGTGCTCTTACCCTGTGCTGAGAATATCAGGATGTACATTATACTCCCTTGCAAATACAAATGGAACGATTCCTTGAGGTAGTGCAACCTGCACCAAAAGAAAAGATTGAAAAACAGAACTGTTAGTAAAACTTCCAGCTGTCAACAAAATAAGGTTAGCTCAACCACTCAAAAGAGATGCTGTCACAATTGTCAACAATGAAACTAATCATAATATGATTCTGGCATGCGATCACATTAATACCTCCTATGTAACCATTGCTACATAGCAACTCATGGTTTTGGGTCTTTCAGTTTGAAGCTCTGGCTAAAATTGTCCACCTTTTCCTTCTTGTCAAAAATACTTTTTATCTTCTTTTGGTGAGCATTCTTCTATTTACAAAGAAGCCTGTCACCAACTTAATGAAGAACATGTCAGTGCTCTTTTATGAATGCTACAGCCACAGCTTTCAGTTGATGAAAGAATGGAAGGGGCTGGTGTTTCAGATATGTCCTATGAAAAACACTTCCTTGAACATTTTCAAAAAGCATGCTTTAACCTGTTACATGAACTTGTTATGAGGCGTGCCTTATCCATCGAACTTGAAGAACACCTAGTAAATCAGGTTCTGAAGGTAGAGGATGGGAGGTTTGCTTATACTGATGATGCTCTTGTTCTTGTAGCTCACATTCTTATTATAAGGACATCCACAGGGTCCATTTTGGGAGATGACTCCTTAAGACTCAAAATCTGCAAAGGCTACGCTGGTTTTATTGTTGAGAAAGTGAAAGCTACATATTCAGGGTGCTTAAATATACAAGAAGTTTGTGCAAGTATTCCATCCCTATTTCATTTGGAAGTTCTTCTCATGGCTTTTCATTCTTCAAATGCATTTGAAAAAATCAAAATGGCAGAAAATATTTTTTCTACCCTCAGCAATGTAAGTTGTCCTCCAGTGGAACTTAACAGCACACAATTGGTTTGCTGGTCTTTGCTAATTTCAAGACTGATGTTGATTCTTCGGCACATGATTCTCCACTCTACAACCTTCCCATCTTGGTTGATGTTCAATATAAGAAATAAGTTAATATAGATTACACAAGGAGGAACTTTTCAACTTCCCACAGGAACAGACTATTTAGAATCATGGGTATATCATGTGGTACAAAGTGTTATAAATGTGAATGAGGGAGTCACAGAAGAGCATGGAATGGCTGATCTCTTTCAGCAACTGATTGACGTTAGTGGGGTTCATAACTGGGGTATTGTAGAACACAAAGTTCTTCAAGATCTGGGTTTAAATTGGTCTGATCTCTATTATGTTGTTTGTCACATTTTGGAAGTGTGGCAGAATAGGGAAGCTTCCCAAGTGCATGAGCTTATACTTGAAAGATATTGTTTTGTACTTGGCTAGATCACTCTATCAGATATTGCACAATGTATCCTTTCAAAGCAGTCTGTCATTAAAATCTGGTTTGATAATTACATCAGACAAATTTGATTTGCTTCAAACTCAGTTCAGATAATAATCAATTTATAATTTTATATCCATATGTAACATCAAATTACTCCTGGGCATATAGACATTGCTGTTGTATGATAAGACAAAGTAACTTAGTTCTATGCTAGAGAAGTTCTGACTAGGGAACTCCTTTAAATGTGCATATATCGATACCTCTGTTAGTTAGAAATTTATTCTGAAACAGGAGATGTTAACAATATGTGTTATATTTGCTTCTTTATAGAATGTAAAATAAAAATTTGATCCTGAATATTTCAGGATTAGGTTTGAAGGGATGAAAGCAGGTACCTGTATATGTTGAGCCATTTTACATTGAGATGGCCAAATGGATTCACTTGTCAATAAATCCCATGTATATGTAACAAGCCGGAAGAGATATATCAGCTTGTAAGACTGTTCATGTATTTTCCACATGACATACATTTCAAGTTGGACTAAGCATCCTCCCATTGCATTGTATTATTGAAGCCTGGATTATTATGAAGACGAGCATTGGTTGCTTCAAACCTGCTCTAGACAAGAATCAATTTCCACAAATAGCATTAAATACTTACTCTGATCATACTGTGTCTCAGGAAAGAGAATAGATTCTGCATTCAGATCAAAGTCATCCTCTTTCTAGAATCTAATGCACTATATTCGTAACTAATCGCAGTTCTGATGTATGTTTGATACTAGAAAAGCAAATTTTATCCATCAAAAGCTGAAGAGCTATTGTGATTGATGCATTTGTGAATAAATGAATACCAATTACCACAAGAAATACAGAAAGAAATGGACAGGAAAATTCTCATTGTACTTTGAACAAAAAACCAAATACATTACAGAGGATGTTCAATGACTGTCATATCTTATCAGAACAAGTATAACCCATGATCTAGCTAATATATGCACTGATTTGCTTGGTCTAAGTGCACATCACAGCTTGTAAGGGCCAAATGAAGTCTGATACCATCAGTTCATCCTGTGTTGGTTACTAACTAGTAAACTTCCCAGAAATCAATGAGTACCTGGTATTCGATCATGTCAGAAGGCCAATTCAAAAATGTACAATGCAGTTTCCTTATCAGCTCGTGCTAGTAATTTGCAACCATTAGCTTCACCAATAATCCCCACAAGAACACTGTCCATCCAAGAAACGATGGAAACGATTGGAATCCCTAACAATGATTTCTCGCCCAACAACCTTTGAGATGAACTTGGTGGCCTTATGGCAATCACCACACACACGAAGGTTCTTGGTGATTCGGATGGGTGTGCTGGCAAGCATATATGTTCAACAGTAGCACATAATTTCCAGCATATGTAGGCTCTAACTCCACAAGCCATTCAGCTACTTGCAAACCTAACTCTATATTGTGATGATTTTTACAAGCACCAAGTAGTGCTCGCCAAATAATAGTGTTAGGCTCTAATGGCATTTTTTTATAAAGTTCCAAGCCTCGTCCAGATGGCCTGCACGTCCAAGAAGATCAACCATGCATGAATAGTGCTCCACGCTCGGAGTGATGTGATAATCCCGTCTCATACAATCAAAGTATTGCCATCCTTCACCCACCAAGCCTGCATGGTTGCACGCAGATAAAAGAGCCATGAATGTAATGTCATCTGGCATAACCCTTGCATTATGCATAAGGGAAAAGAGTGTAGCAGGAAAAAGAGTATTTGACTAATATGAGGGTTTTACCGGAAGAAATAGGAAGATTTTTTTCAACAATATCGTGAGAAGGGAGTTTAGAAATGGCTCAAGTGTATAAGGTTCTGTAAGGATTGGTGGATAAGTCCCCATTGTGGATTAAACTGTGACGAAACAGTGGCATATGTCACAAATTATAATGAATCTAAGATGTAAAGGAAACTCTGCTAAATGTTATACAATGGGCTTCTCATGTTGCCAAAATTCTTCTGCAAGATACAGCATGGTCAGACTACTGAATTGGGTTGAGAGAATTGATGGGGCATATGACCATGAATCATAAAGTTTTCTGGAAGAATTTCAAGGCCAGATAATATTGATCTCCATAGATTTGCTGGCTTCTTATCTGTCAGTTCTTCCTCAAGCTTAATACCTCCAGTGATTTTCATCATTGAACTTGCAATGAAGCCATGAAGAAGCAAATGAAATTAATCATCTAGCATGTATCACCTTGACTTTATGAGGTGTTTATGTCATTTCTCCAAAAATAAGGCAAGCACAATAAGGTGTACATTGACAATTGAATTCTACCTGGAAGGTCAATGAAACACCATCCATTTGTTTTCAGATTAGATAGGATATATCGGACATTAAAGATACAAATGTTGAATTAGTATGCACTATTTCAGTTCTATATGGAACATAATATTAAAGATGTTTCCATAATGAGAATGTTTAAAACATAAATTTCTGTGACAGTCGTGGACTCTGTACTTTTTCCATGGCTGCAGAACTTAGCAGTATGCTTTCTACATTGCATCAAGGTATGATATTAATGATATTCTTAGGAATAAAGAAGCATCTATTATCTTGATAGACTTTGAATCGTTTAGCATCGGAAGGGTATGAAATAACCCGCGGTGCTAAGATGAGACAGTACCTTATAAAGTCTATTACTACAAATGCCAGATTACAGGAGTTCACTCATTGTGTTCAATCAAGCATTTGCAGTCTTAACCTCTAGTTGCCTAGTTGCATATAGTTTTGAGTTATTTAGTGCTTCAAGTCACAATTAGTTTTGGGCAGACAACCAAATCTTGAAGAGGGTTCTATTTATAAAGGAAAGTGTGGGTGACTTTTGTGCGAGGATCATGCTTCACACAAGCGATGAATATGATGTTGAATTGAGTCATCGAATAACTACAATACACAAACAGAACATCCTTAAATGAAGTTATATTGGACATAAATATATTGATATGTTGCATAAGAACAACAATGATGATAGTGTTTAATACTAATAAAATCACCACAGGGCTTAGCTAATCATCCAAGTGACAAGTTAATAATATAGTGACCGGTTAACCAAATATAAGCTGTCAGAAGAGGATTACAATCTTTATACTCAAGTAGAATTTGGGCTTATTGGATCAACCCCTGCAAGAAGCCCCAATGCTGCAGATGGTGGCTTTGTTCTTGAGTATTAGATTATCGCATGTTAATACAACAAGGCAAGTGACATGAAATGATTTATCTCTTAAGCAGATGGGAGTGGTGTTATAAGGTTTTAAAATGTCTTTATTTTTGCTCTAGATCCATGGTAAGCTTATGTAACATCTCATGGCTGAAGAGGGAGGCAGTTGATTTGATGGCACTTATGTCAAATAAAAAGAGAATAATGAAATATGGCAAATTAGATAATTGTAATGGGATGACAAAGGTACTCCAGAGAAGGGTGATGACTTGAGCAACTGAGTCCCTTTTTAGGGGACACATGGATGGAATCTAAAGTGATACCCAGAAGCTACTACAAGGATCTTGATTGAACTACCAATGGACATTTTGAGATGGTGCAAGGGTGCATTCTAGCTTCCAAGTAGCTATGGGGAGCTCAAGCCTCAATTGCTCCTTTTTATTTTCCTTTTCAATAAGACAATAAGGTAAAACACAAATAATTTTAATTGTGGAAACATGTGTGCAGCTAACAGGAACAGATAAGTAATAAATAATTAATGAAAACTTAGATTTGATTTCATTGAAAACTTAGATTTGATTTCACTCCTAAGCCCCTTGCTCAAACCAAACACTAGAAGAATGCTCATTATGAGCTAATTTACCTTGTTGGAAGCTTTAATGACTAATACAAGATGGACAACCTTGCACCAATAAAAATACCAGACTATTCAGGACTACATTAATGCCCTCCATATCCTCTAGACAAAACTAGGTATCAAGGACTCGGACAAGCACATAGTGCTCAAGTACATAGCGGGCTACATAGGGTCAACCCAACATAAACAACTTTTGGACACCTTTTCACTACAAGCAGCTTATTGTTATGCTATCAAGATTTAGGAAAAAAAATTGAGTATCAATAAGAAAGAAAAATAGTGTTAGAAATCAGCCACGGAAAAAGACAGGTAAAGGCGACCCTTGAAAGAATAAGAAAGAGAAATCAAAGAACGTAGGCAACTGGTGGGATACCCATAAAATCTCATGGCACAACAATGATGAATGTCATGCTAGAGAGTCTTTATTGGCCAAGGTGAAAGCCACAAACTTTGGTTTAACCCCCTCACCAATAGAGACCATGGCTAGAGGGAAATGTGTCATCAAGGCCAAACAATATGTTATTATTGCCACCATTAAGGTCCAACCAAAGGAACCAGAATAGCCTGCAGAAGGTAAGTTGAACATCATCTCAAGGTACTTCACTCTACCTGAGGGAACTGCACTTTCTGGTATATTTTTTGGGCCCTAAACAGCATTTTCTGGACCTGCTACAAATGACAGTAACCATAGGTTTTGTTAGCATCGGAATATTGTTCTTCCCATTCGATTTCTCCAACAAGGCTAGCATGTGACTAAAACTAAAGCTTGTAGGGGAAAGTTATCACCACGGGAATTGGTTGTCCAGCTCAGCTTCCAAGGAAAATTACCACAGTCATATCTCTTCACAAAGATAGCTACCACCATTCTAGACATTGTATATGTCAGTGGTTTTAACTTTTAACCATTATTTCCATTATAGAAATTGGTTTTCACGATATCTTGTTTTCTTTCTGATATACTGTCTGTTCTTTCATTTTGTTCTGGGTCGAATCCTGATCACCAATTCAACCGAACACTACTAACATTGACAATATGTAATAAATACATAGATATTAGTTCTTAAAGAAGCATAAAATATTTAACAGATCAATTCAAAACTGACAACGACAACCTATTGAAACTTTGATCCAAAAAATTTGACCAACTGGCCAAACAACGAAAAATAGAAAACATAGTATATAAACAAACATAAAACTGCTCAAATTAATAAATATTAAGATCCTTCAGATGTTGTGCACATTCACAACTAATTTAAAAATTTGGACCCTTGGGGAATAGGAAATAAATGCATTACTATGCAAAACATTGAATTTAACAGCCAATCATAACCTTAGTGATTACAAAGATAACTGGCAACAGGAAATTTCAGCAATTAAAACAACAGAATAAATTTATACTTTGCTAACAAAATTATCCAACGACCAGTAAAAATTAGAGGGCAACACAGCCACCAATCTATTTTTCAATCTAATTTCTGGCAAAAAATGTTGTATCAAATTCTTTAACCCAATAAAAATATTGAAATTAGTAAAAAATTGGCCATATTCAATGATACAAATGCAAAAGTGAACCTGATGACTTAAAATATTTTTTCTAGAATCAAGAATTCTATCAAATTTTTGAACCCAATAACCACAATTGGAAATATCTGCAGTCATCATTGCCATATGCCAATGATATGAACCCTGTGACAAGATAGAGTGCTGGTGTACACACACATGCATATATGGAATCTGGATGGCTAGAGGAACTCCATAAATACCCCAATAGCATATTGTATATAAAATTATAAACCAATATTTGCAAATTTCTATCCACAGCTACAAGACTTACCTTCAAAACATGTTTTGCAGCCCTGACAACCATTTCAACAATACAAAGATCCAAAATATGTGGCAAATGCTTTGCCATATTTGCCACCTGAATTACAACAATTACAAAAAATTAAGCACATCTTTGGCATCATTCAAACAATGGAATACATTATTATAAAACTATTTCACCAATTCCATGCTAGAAAACACTGAAAATTCAAATTTGATATTACATCCAGAGGGCTTTCACTTCTTTCACTTACTTTCCCAATGTAGCGCATATTGATACCATGTGCATGCAGTGCCTCAGTTAAAGTTTTCCCATCCATTGGCGAAACTTCCATACTACTAAGGTCCTGCACAAACTTGGGAAGAACTACGTCCACAAGGTATGTCCCTGCCTTCTTTACCAATGATTCATCAGCAGCTATTTCCTGGTAAAAACAGAAAGAAAATAGAAGGGAATTGACAAGCAATAACATCAAAAATCCCTACAATTCAAAGATCCCTCTCTAATTTCAACCATTTCAGCCAAATTCTACCACCATTTGTACCCAGCCACGACTATCTGTTATTTTTGTAGTAAATCCCACCAGACCCAAAACGGCATTAACGAGCTAGCTTGCAATGCACAAGGGTAATACAAACACAGGGCAGTGAAATAAAAGATGATTACCTTAAATATGGTCTGATATCCATGGCCGATGGTCTCTGAAGACCTGAATCTCGCTCTGGTGCAGCGATTGTGGATGAATGAGAAGCCGATGTGGATCGATCTGGCGCCCCCTTTCTAGGACAAGTCGGGGTTTCAAGTTTGCAGACGCAAGAAAGACCCGAGCAAAATCATGAGACAGAAATCTCTATACCACTTTCTCTTGTTTTAAAGATAATATGGATAGTAAATTTGTATGCACTTAGTATTTTATTTTATTATATTTGTTAGAGGATTTCAACAAAGTTTGTTGTGTGAGGGTGTACTTTTTTTTTTTTAATCTAAAGGCGTCGTCGCTTAAGTGACGCTTACTAATAATGAGCCGTCGCTTATCCGACGGTTATGAGAATAGTCGTCGCTTCACCGACGCTTGTGGCCACATTTACAAAAAAAAAATGTATCCTTGTGATTTTTGGTAAGTTTAAAAAGAGAAATCCACGCGCCATCGGATTTTGGATCGAAATGTAGTAGTTTCAGATACAAATAAAATCCTGGAAATATCTCCGGTGCTACTCAGTTATGACTAGGGGTCATCCCAATAAATAACCTCCCACACTGCCTCGTGCTTAACTCCCTTTTGAGAGGAGGATCCTGAGAAACACTGGTTATACCAAGGATTTCACACACTCACCTAGACAGACACATACATGTTGTTGTTTAGTGGTCTTGGAGAATTTACTCACAATGAACTGTTCCAAGACCCTAAAACCTAATCTTGTTGGTGAACCCTATCAAATAAAATAGTGTAGTTCATTTTAATTAAGCATTGATTTTAATTGGCTTTATTACTCAAAAGAGGGATATGGCCATGCAACTAATGGTGTTATGACACAACATGAAGTAAAATGCACACCTAACAATCAATGCAAATGCATTGTGTCCATGAAAACAGGGTATGCTACTACGTGAAATGCACAATTTTCTTCAAATGATAAATGCAAGCTTTCCTATATGAAATCCTGACTAATACTCCAAAGCAAATCTAGTGCAAGTACTATGCAAAATGCAAAATGCAATGCATAATGATAAGCAAATATTTTGGATTTTTTGAAATAAAATGAGATATAAAAAGCAAAAGAATGATTCTACAACCCCCAGACTCTGCAAGCACACTCAAGCAGCACTTAAGCAAAGCACTAAGGTAAAGGAAGTCTAATGCACTAATCCTAAAACAAAAAATCAAAAATGCAATGACAA
Organism: Pseudotsuga menziesii; assembly: GCA_001517045.1. NCBI lineage: Eukaryota > Viridiplantae > Streptophyta > Pinopsida > Pinales > Pinaceae > Pseudotsuga > Pseudotsuga menziesii. Next base: position 262,829 of record LPNX010712623.1, on the reverse strand, counting down.
GAACATTCTTTAAAAAAGAAAATTTACCCTAAAAAAATGTCTTTGGTAAAAAACAGAGGTGTATACAGACTCTGGCGGTATCAAAGGAGACTCAGCAATCATCAAACTTCACCCAGCAACCATTTAACTTCCACTAAAAGGAAAAACCAAGGGCATACACAACTGTTCACAGTAAACCCACGTGTGTACGTGGAAATAGAAGAGAAAACCACGTGTATACGCGACTGTGAGTTCAAAACTCGCGTACAGGAAGAAAGGTGCATAAAAATCAAGGCAAAAAGACAAGCTGAGACAAACTTCACACCAATCAGACACTACTAGGAAAACATGCCCCCAGACCTGACACAGAAACAAGAGAGAAAGAGCAATTCAAAGTCATTGAATGCCGATAGAAAACCCCCAAAGGAAAACTACTAGGAACTCCCCAGTGGAGTCGCCAATTCTGTTACGGAGAGAAATTCCTATGGCTTGGGGTACCACAACAGACAGCTTGACTCCAGAAATCAATCATTTCCAATATGCAATAGAAATTAAATATCTAACACTAAAGGATCAGACCTCGTACCTTATTCTGGACGGTTGAAGTAGATCCCTGTTGAGCTTTCCAACTTCGGCTTGAATTGATAGATTACTTCCTCAACAACAAGTAAACAATACAAGCATACTATATATATTGGTGTTAGATCTATTCTAGCATATATAATCAACAATGTATAAGCATTTGAAAACATCCATGGATAAAATAGTCATTCAAACACACATTATTGGACAGGAAAAGATATTTCTATTAATATAAAATCAGAGATTACACTGGATACAACCTCTGTCGGCACGTCTGCGAATCGGAGAAACTGAATCCCCCACTTGGGCCTCCACCACCTCAATCCTCCATCTCTCGATAGCAAGCTCACAAGCAAAATGCAAGCTTGGGAAGAACACAAAAGTGCTCCAAGGGACAAAGGGATGTAGACTCAAGCATAAGTTCCGGCAACAATGGATTATAGTTTCTTTGCTCTCAATTCTCTCATATGCCTTCAATGTACCATAGAGTTCCTTATATAGCTTTTCAAAGGGGTAATGAAAGGTCGAATCTGAGTGATCTCAAGGCATAGGGAAGGCCAGGAGTCAAGTGAGTCAGATCCATGTCATGGAAAACTCCAAAAGGATTTGGATTATGTACACATCCCGATGTACGCGGTTTTAGGGGTCAAACTCGCGTATATACGTGATTAAGGGTTTAAAAGTCGCGTATATCAATTTTCACATGTTTTTAGGGATGGTCAAGGAAACATCAAAGGACAAAAAATGGTCCAAGGGGTCTAAGGAGTCTCCAGAGGGACAATGGAAGGCCATACAAAGTGTGATTCACCTGGAGTGGTAAAATCAGCTATAACAGATGGCTAATATAAAATCCAAGATATTGTAATGTAAGTTATCATCTATTCAATCATTCATATTCATATATATATTTCTTATCAAATATGGAAGTCGGATTCGCTTCTTTATTTTAAACAACCAGATTTGATTGTTATAGTGGTATCAGATTCGACACATGGTTTTAAAAGAAAAAAAACACATGGTTTTTAAAAAGAATAAAGCAAGAAAGACTCGTGGAGAAAATAAAATTAAAATTAAAAACAACATGATTGTTTTCTAAAACCACAAGTGGCTTTATACAACAATAAGTGAAGTGTGAGACATTAAGATAAAATATATAAAATATAATAATATTATTATTTAATGACTAGTATTATAATTATATACTTTATTTTTCATAAAATGTGAAACAGTGTCAAATTATATGACTCCTCATATTAGAACATTGATGAATGAATTAAAAAAACCAATTCTATAAATTGGAAACAAGGATGAATGCCAAGATAGACTTTATTATAAAGAGGTTGCAAAATTATAAATCTAGTAATCCCCCTAAACAAAAAATTACTTCAAGTAAAGTAATTGCCTCATCCACAAATACATCCTCACTGACATCACCTCCATATAAAGCATCTCCAAATCCACCAACTGCCGACAAGGATTGTGATGAAAAGGAAGATGAAAAAAGAAGACATAATTGATAACGATGATGAAAAAGGGGAAGATATGAAAAACTATTATGATTGATTAATGATATCGACAAGATAAAAGGAAAGTTTGCTATATGAACAACATTTATGTTGCTAAAAGATTGAAGTTTTGAACACAATCATGAGGAAATAAGGGATACTACAATTCAAAGAAAACTAGTAAAATACACTGAAGACTTCCAATCAAGTTGACGTAGGTTTAAATGTATTTTATTCTTGTAACAACCACCAAACAAATCTTCCATGGTTAAAATTAAAGTGCACATTCCCTAAAGTTTTAATATGGGATCCATCTACAATAATATGGCTTGAGGAAACTAAGGTTCGCATTGATGTCTTAAAACTCCAAGCACTTTAGGATGACCATCACTTCAATTTCCATGGTCAAAGAGCATCTATTAAAAAAAAAAATTGTTATTATGAACTCCAATGTAGGATCCACATCTAGTACAAAATGTGGAAGTAAAGAAGATCCACAATTTATCATAAATGGAATCCAAAATACAGCATGGAAAACAAATAATTAGAAATTTTATTGTTTCAAAAACGCACCATTTAAGCAAAAATGATTACAACACAAGTTCAATAATAAAATCTATAAAACAAAATTGATCCATATTGTAGTGTTCGAGGAAACACTTCAAACACAACCCATACCAAGAGAACATCAACACTCTTAGCTTTGAGGACAAAACTACCCTTATGGGAAGGGCAATGTAGCATAAAATAATAAATAAATACGTTAAATAATAATTAATAATATTTATTAATAATAGAGTAAATGAATATTAATTGTAATGAGAAGTTTTGACTTCTCAAAGCTTAATACCAAGCTATATCTAAATGAAGAGATATGATATTTTCATTGAAAAGGCACAATGTCTAATGTAAAAGTCAAGATATTGTAATCTAATCTCTCATTTATTCAATTATTTGTATATATATATATATATATATATATTCGTATCAAATATGGAATTCATATTTGCTTATTTGTTCTAAACAACTGGATTCGGTTATTACAGATTAAAAATATCAGGAGAATAGAAAGAAAGTGTAGATCTCTCATGTAAAAATGGACTATTAACCAAATTTGGATGACAATATGAAACCCTATATGTAGAAACCTCAAAAGAAGGGGCAAGAAAAGTCACCAAATTGGTCAAAAAATGGTGGTTGGGAATGAGACTACACTTACCTGCAATTGAAGGACTACCAGATGGAAGAAAGTCCATCTCCACGTCCTTCAGATAAGTGTTCAAAAAAGATGCTTCGACCTATGGAAAAGGGTCCAAAGTTCTTGTCCAACCAATAATCGAATTCAAAGGTGAATATTCCTTCACAATCAGATCTTTATAGTATGTAACCAGATTGGATAGAGATAGGTTTTTCATCATTGTCTCCAAATGCAAGCACAGGTGGGTGTCTCTTAGAAACCTCATATTGTTCCTTCTTTGGTGGATTATTGTGATTCCTCCAATATTGTCTGATAAATGGATTATCATAATATTGAACGAGGTGGCCATATTCATGTCATCGATTACATCTGAATGGGAGTCCAATATAATCCAACTCCTGAGTATATGAAAAAATACATTTCAAGATGATAATATATTAAGTAACCCTTATTATCGCACGAATGTCTACTAACAAACATTCACCTAAAGAGGCACGAATGTCCGTAACAATATCCATAGTCCATAATTCATGCGGACATCTTGGGATATTTACCCAGGTTGGATGGGAGAAAATTTTCTCCCTCCTAACATCAAAAGTGGGAGTCCATCGTTTAACCTTAAACGATAAGTTCCTCTAGAACCATACAACTTCAAGAACTATTTTGATGTCTTATATAGAATTTAAAATGGCTCCAAGCCAAGATTTAGCTGGGGAGAAACACTGAGGATGATATCCCATAAAGCTCCATTGTTCCTAGACCCATTCTTTGAAGGATGGTAGAGATAGATTATTTCCCCAAAAACATCCAACAATGGTTGTCTTTGTCATAAAGAAAACTTCATACATTGGTATATCATCCCCTAGTGGAATATTAATCGTAGGTTTTTGTTTTATGCACCATCTCACTTTCCTTCTGGGGGAAGCCGGAATGAACCCTTCAACGGTCCTATATAGGGAAGAATGGACTCCAGCAGGTGTATTCCCTTCTCCCTTGGTAGAATGATCTCCAACAGCATCACCAAGTAGGGTCTAAATAGGATCTAGGCATTGAATACTAGGAGACACGAAGGATGACAAGAGAGAACATAGAGGCATTGCATCTTGGCATAAAATATTAGGAAGACAGTTAGTAAAATGTGGGTTACTAGATGAGCATTGAGCTGGTACCCCCAATCCCTTCCATAGGGAATAATTTCACGATGAGATAAGACAGTTGATACCATTGGGGAAAAATAACATAGATTCCAGCTAAAAGTCACAGGAAGAAGTTCAAAAAAACTGTAAAATATTAATCTTGACAAGATTCCATTCTCTAAAGATGAGGACAAGATGAATAAAATCTAAGATCCTTGAAAATACTCCCAATGAAAAGAATGGGGATTACCAAGAGGAATACATCCTACCTAAAACCTTCTCACCAAATAATGAAGAATATGATAAGAGATACATAGTTCAAGGATGATAACCTCACACCAACCAAAAACTAGATGCCTACATCCCTTCCCATGTTAGAGGTCCTTACTACATCCCCAAACACCATGAAACATAAACCCAAATGGACATGAGTATGCAACCCTAATCACCATGAGTCTAGAACCCTAACGCATCCTTCGTAATTGTGATTCTTCTTATTCATAACGTGACAGTTGTTGTTGTTCATTGCATGTTGGGTTTCATCATCATTCTACCAACACTATCATTTAAATCTCAACAAACTATGTAAACTCAAGAATATAGCAATTGAGATATCGATGGAATTGGAATTTGTTTGAGATGGGTGGGCTATTTTGTATAGAGACAAGGAAAGTCATATCAAATCCTATATCACTATTTTTTTAAAATATCGGAACTTAGTAACTAAAATAATAATGCAAATATTTCTTTATGCAATTATGGAAATGGAGAGCTATGAACCAAATAAATTCCATGCTTGAATGTGATGCTAGTATAACTAATCCTATGAAATCAAGTGTGCATATTTATATCTAGAATATTTTATTCAGAACGAGATGATATAAAGAATAATGAATATGTGATTTTTATAAGGCCCAAGAGAGTATATGGAACAAATAAAATAATTATGATTTTACTGAACTTTATAGGGTTCTCTTGCTATTTTTCTCTAGAGGTACTTGGTATGTTAATAGGGTTATCTTATAGCATTGTAAGTGAGGTCAAGCAAGGCAGACGACCTAGTTCGATTAGAGATTTTTGGGTAAAATCAAAATGAGGAAAAAGGGAGGAAAATTTCTAATTGTTACTAGTGCATATGAAAATTCAGAATTGTTCTCTAACCTAACATAATTATATGTGGCCTCATAGTATGGCATGGGGGTGGCCTATCAAAAAAAAGGGTATATGTTAGACAAAGTGTCTATGGTTTGGTGGAAAATCTCTCTCACACAGGCAGTTTCTTACATCTTCTTTGTTCAAGATAAGCATTCTTTTGTATTTGTGTATGCAATGTTTTTATTTAATGCATGTTATGATTATGTTGGTCTATGCATTCTAGATGTGTGTGGATAGAGTTTGCTTCTACTATGTATTATTATTTGTGTCTTCTCACACATATGTTAAATGTTATGAATTTGTATTATAGCTATGGGGTGAAATTTAGTGGCCCCAAATTAGTCCATGTCCCACTCTATTGGTCAAGTTGATGGAATGGTACGTGATAGAGTAGTATGAAAGCTTCTAGTTACAATATTGAAGTTGTATGGGAAAGAATACAGGCTTATAGGAAGAAATCATAAATAGTTATGTAGAAATTGGGTTAATTTAAGTGACAGATAAGGGGTTATAAGTAATTTTGAATTAATTTCAAAATAATCCCCCTTATTGTCGTATTGAAATTTTGTGTTATTACGAAATTTTAAAAAATTGGGAATTTTATGGTAGGCCCCACCCATGCTACATGGACCAGTGGTGTGGAGGATCCACGTGGGAAGGAGGTCTTATGTGGAGGGGCCATCTGAGAATACTGTGTGATGTGGACTAGCCACATCAGATATGCATGCATGTGTTCCTGCATGTGATGGAGTCCAAAGGCGGAGGAGATATGAACTCCAGGTAGTGGTGGAACTCAATGGTTGATTGTGCTTCAGGATCATGAAGATGTGTGAGAGTTAAATAATTAGAATGATTTTTAAAGGAAAATTTCCCTATCGATGTGTCAGCTACTCATGCATTTAGGCTTGTAAAATTAGTTTCGAGAAACCATTTCTTGTGGAGCCTAAAATTACCTATGTCTAATAAGTGGTATTAATTTGTGGGTTGGCATTAGAGGTGTGTGAATCACATGAAGGGAAGGGTGCTCCATAGTAAAATTTTAGGTGCCATAATTCAAGAAATGACACCAATACTATGCGCTAGATTACATGAAATTGAAAGAATTATAATTAAAAAAATTAGGGCACTTCCCTTGACCCACCTTGCAACTGTGGGACACAAGCTGGAAAGCCCCCCTAACCCCCATTATTTAGAAATCTACAAATTTAGTTATATATTTTTATTGTAGCTACTGAAATAGTATAAAACGAGGCAATTTTTGAATTTTGAAGGGGTGATTAATATGTTTGTGTGACGTGATAGAAATTGGAAATACGAGTTGTACCCATAATGTATAAAAAATTTAAATTATACTTTTCAAAGAATATAATGTAGTTATAAAATGTGTATATATATATGAAAAAAATTTCATATTCAAAATCATATCATTGGTTTTTTGTAATGTCCCTTGTGAATAATTTTCCCAATTTTCTCAAATTCACCATGTTTCAACTCTAGGTATATGGATACAACTGATTCCAAACTCCTCCAATTACTTTAAAACTTGGTGAGGAAGGTCATGAGGGGGGATGGGACACATTAAAACATATATAATACATATAATCAACTGATATACCAAACCATGGTCTGTAATTTTCAATGGAAGAAGTTTCAGGACAAGACTAGTCAATTTGGGAGATGGAAATCCCCCTAGGTCCTAGAACAAATCTCTTCCAAACACTGTACAACCTCCACTAATGGTCGGTATGATACTTGGCTCTGTTATAATACATTAATTAAAGTATATTTACAGAATTATATGTGGTTTTGGGGTCGAATAGGTATCCAAGAGAACTCAATGAATTTATTAGCAATTTTGAGGCTCAAACCCCCAAATGGTAGATGGCTTCAAATAGCTACAAATAATATAAAATTGTACCAGAAGGTGTATGAATGATGTTAATAAATAAAAATGGTGTTTATAGGTGTCTTTCAATCATCAAATGACTTCTGCAACTCTCTTTGGTAATCTGGTCAATGTATGGATTTTTACGAGCAACTTGTGGTTCAAACCCCCTAGGTGTAGATGATGAAAATGACTTTCCAAATGCACTCAATACAACTCAAATTTATGAATTGAAGTAGTGAAAATATAAATTACATAAACATGAACAAATATGAATAACCATTCAACTTTTAATGTTTGGTATAACTCCCTTAAATCAGATGCAAAAAGACTAGTTTCAACCTTGGGGGGAAATGATAGGCAATATTCTCCAAATGCTATGAAACTCAACAAAATGACTCCAAATGATTACGTACTGAAAATTAAACTCATATAATACATAAATAAAATAAAATTCATCCATAAACCATCAGTATTTTACTTACCCATTCGAATCCATCAACATTACATTGGTTCACAACATGGTAGTGGGGAAATGGCACTGTTTCTTCATTGTTTAACATTTTTACATGAAATATTTTGGTATTTCAACCTGAAAGTCCTCTAAAACTGAAATAAATATTATTTACATCAGAAAATAAAATAATGGGGCATTAGAATCTCCCCCAAAGAGATCAATAGCTCACCAAGTGTGCCTCAATCCATAGAGCAACAATATGATGAGAAAACTTGGAATAGATGAAAGAAAAATATGATATTGAACTGTCCACTAGATGTCCTATATATTGAACCTATAAATTATGACTCCATTAAATATCCATGAAATACCTGACTATCCTTTTTTTATAGCTCAAAATGACACATCTCTTCCTGTGACCACTTTCCTATGATTCCGTCGCATGTCAGCACTTCATGAAAGTCATTGAAAAAACACCTAACTTGGAGGACCCATATCCAAATATATGTAACCCTTTTTGACCTCTTCTTTGCACTATTGGAAAGGTATTTCAGTCAGCTAAAAATTTCCAAAAGACACCAAAGTCTGAAAATGCCTAGAAGTACCCTAAAAATGATATTTTTTTATGTATATGCATGTTTCCTTAAGGAAACCTGCGTATTGTACGCGACTTGTCATATATAATACTTGTGTATGCCCTAAATATGCAACTATTTACATTTCAACCCATGTGTACCTCCTGCATATGCGATTGTTGTCTCTAAAACCCATGTATATCTCTTGTAGATGTCAAAAAACGACGTTTTTCAAAATTTGAGTAGTATGGGTAGTTAAGTAACTGACTCCTTCAATTGTAACTACTTTGTCTTCGACCCTATATCTTCATAAAGGTAAAAATATAGGTAGGGAGTTCCATGAGAGAGAGACTTGAATCTTTGCATTGTTATGCTAGAGGAATTGGGACTCTCATTGCCCACACCTTTTCCCTTGAAGCTATCTCCTTGTGTTGCAGAGCTTGGGGGCTGAGTTCCTTGGAGAAGAGAAGCAACAGAACCAAATCAAGGTTTCATGAGGTTCCTAACTTGGAGAGAAGGTATATTTGTACTTGTTTTCAAGATTAATAAATAAGTGATGTCCTTCTTCTTCCAAAATCATTGTTCAATGTGTGATTGAATATCTGTTTTTGATCATATGATAGTGTTAATCAGATTATTATTTCATTTTTATTTGAGTATCATTACTTTATATGTGGTCATATTGGTTTGAGGAAGGTATAATTCATTTTGCAGGTCTCTTGGAGCAAGAGGAGCAAGAGGATCAAGAAGAGGATTGAAGGGCTTCTTGGATCAACCTTCGTTTTTGAAGGTATGAACCATTCTAATCTTTGAAACTTGCTTATATATACTTGCAAAACCATTTGCATCTCTCTTTCAACCCTAGTACATTGATGGCCTCTTAAACCCTAGCCATAGGAAACTTTCCTTTACAACAGAACTTAGTGGCTTATGTTTCTGGTCAGCCTATATTAGTGATTTTTTTCCTGATTTCAGAAGCTTTTTGGTGTTTGTTTCCTTCTTATTTTGTTGGTTAAATTCACCTTGATTAAGCAGTTGACTTGTCTCTTATGCGAGCCTTCCTTCCAAGTAGGTTTTATATTGAATTTAGGGCATTCTAGAGTTTGTTTGGTGGTTGTATAGCAGAGTTGCTTTTTCTTTGTTCTTGTTATCTGCATACTTTGCTTTGTAGGTAGTTTTTCTTTTTCATTTATAAAAGAAAAATAAAAAAACACATGTTTTCTTTATATGCATGTAGATTAGGTTTTCAGTCTAGATTGCAAGGCATATCATTGTTTTTAAAAATAAAATAAAAAGAAATTGTTCTTTTGTGGCTTTCAAGTTTCTATTCGAAAAAGAAAGAGAATAGTTTTTTTTTTCTTTTTGCATTTCATTTCTCTTTGATTAGTCATTTTGTTTCAACTTTGATTCATAACACCACATTGTTTCACGCCATTCACCTCTGACTAAAAACATCCTTTTAAAATGTTCAATATAATTTAAAAATTATTTGTAAGTTTTGTTTTATAGGCTCCTACACCAACTAGCTTCGGCTAGACTTGTGGATTAGGGAGTTTCAACTCTCCACAAGTGTTTAAATTCAAACATAGTTGGCCAATCAATAGGTAAATCCTCTTATATGTTGATTGTATTGAGGAAGCTCCTCTCAAATGGGAGTTAAGCACGAGGCCACGTGGAGGCTTGGACTGAGGAGATAACCCTCTGATTCCTTGTCAAAAGTGTAAACCAAGGTTTTTGCGCATCTGGGAAATTATGTCAATGCCACCCTTTAGGCCCCGTGCGGTGCCGGTGTTGACAAGGTTTCGGGCTTTGCTACCCTATCCATGCATACAAACCAAGCTTGCGACTATCCCCCCGGACTGTCAGTATATTTACGGTAGCCTTTAGTCTCTTTGACATCTAGGGTTTATACACAGGTACACTAAAAGGCTATTTCTGGTTGACCTTAGATGGGCTTGGAAGGTAACCCCGGTAGAAGGTGTGGGAGGGCGGTGGGAGATTCCTCCGCTTCTGCCTAAGAAAATCTATAGGGATGCCAAGTAACTATCTCTCAGCATTCTTTTGGAAAGCATATCTTATACCTGTTTTTCTGTTTGGCTTTAGGAATTTTTGAGTGAATGTTGTGTGGTTTGTTTGTACTTAGTTTTCCTTTGTCTTCAACCTCAAACTTTGTCTTATTTTTTGAAACTATGGCTAACACCCCTTTGAACACCAACCAATATATCCCCATGCTGGGAACTCCTTGTACTATTCCTCTTACAGTGAATGTTGATGTTCCTTTAATGGCCACCCTGAATCTACCTGTATTCACCCTAGGGCTACCGGTGTGGTTGTTTTCCACTCCAACTATCTTGAATGCTCCTGATGCTTCTCAAGTAAGTGCATTATATCAAGGGAATCAAAACATTGCTTCCCCTTCACTTGTACTTAATTATCCTCCTCCTTCTACCTCATGCGGTGAAAGTACTGATACTAGTAACCAACGGTCTAAAAGGAGTAAAAGGAGGAATAGGAAGAACACACATAAGAAAGGGGCCACCCTTTCAACCTCTGCAAGCAAAGATTAACCTCACCACCCAACCTCTACAGTTCATGCTAGGGGAACCTATCCAACCTATGTAAGTCATGTTGGATCTAAGAACTCAACCTCTGCAAGTGAAGTTGATCTTCACCATCCAGCCTCTGTGGATCATGCTGGTGGGATCCTTCCAACCTTTCTAGGTCATGTTGGATCCAGTCACTCAGCCTCTATATTTCATGCTGAGGGCACCCGTTCAATATCTAATGTTCAAGTTGAACCTCCCCATCCAACCTCTGCAAGTCATGTTGGATCCATCCACCTAGCCTCTATTGTTCATGCTGGGGGCACACACTCAACTGCTGCAAAGAATGTTAATCCTAACCATTCAGCCTCTGTTGTTCATTCTGGTGGTGCCCATCCAACCTCTGCAAGTCATGTTGGACCCAATCTCTCAGTCTCTGTAATTCATGCTGGGGGTAGTCTCTCAGCCTATGTGGTTCATGCTGAAGACAATTCCTCTGCCACTGCGAGTCATGTTGACACTGTTGAAAAGACTAACCGTTCAAAACACAAGACCAAGTTTCCTTGTAATATTTGTGAGGGAGACCACCTCACTTATAAATTCCCTTCTACTGCGGAGGTGTGAAGATTTTGGTTTCATGGTCATCCCATTTTGTAACATTCTGAAGACTCTCAACAACCAGCCTCTCTTAGTCAGGTTGGACCCAGTCGCCCATCCTCTGGTGGTCATGCTAGGGGAAAACGCTCATCCTCTGTAGGTCATGCTAAGAGAAAACAGTCAGCCACTATTAGTCATGTTGAAACCATTGAGAAAACTATTTGTTTGAAGCGCAAACTTAAGCTCCCTTGTAAGATATGTGAGGGAGATCATCTTACTCACCAGTTCCCTGCTATCGCAGAGGTGTGAAGAGTGTGGTACGAGACTCAAGAATCTCCTTCTCCTGAACAACCTATAGTTTCTAAAAAACCTACTCAACCTTTGGTTGATCTTGTGGTCGAAAAAATCTAAGCTTTGGTCGATCCCACTCTTCTTTCAGAGAGTGATCCTTATGTGATTAAACCAATTTCATCTTTGGCCAATCCCACTCTCCCTTTGGAGAGTGACTTTCACAAAGCGGTTGAATCAATTTTATTGTCGATCAATCCCACTCTTCCTTTGGAGAGTGAAGTGTCTGGTAATCACATTTTATTCACTTCTAGTTCAAAACTTACTGAACAAGGGGGCACTGAACTCGCTTCATATCAACCCCTACCAAGCTCTCAGATTGCTTCCTTTGATTGGGATAGCCTAGTTGAGCCATGCCTTCCTTCTGATGCACCTTTCCAGATAAAGGTCAAAGTTGAACGATACATGATTTCTCATTGTATTGTTGATTAAGGAGCCTCAGTTAGTATTTTTCCTGCTCGTTCTTGGCAAGGCATGGGATCTCCCAGCCTTGTGTCGACTACTATTCAGTTACTGGCGTTTGATAGAAGAACTAGTATATCCTTGGGAATTCTTGCTCAAACACCTATTACTTTTGGTGGGAAGACTGTCTTAGTTGACTTCATGGTGATAGAAGACCCCTTGGACTTTAATATGCTCCTCAGACGTGATTATGTTCTATGCCATGCAATATGTGGTGTCAACATTCTTTCGTGTGATGTACTTTAATCATGGCAAAGAAATTGTCACTATCGATCAGTTGGATTTTCTTGATCCATCTCCTAACCCAAATTGAGACCAGGTCTTTCCTTTATTGATACCTAGTTTTTCTATAGACACTACACCGCCACGGGTGAGCTATGTGGCCTCATGTCCTTTGCATTCAATTGCTATTGAGAAGCGGCCTCTATTTTCATGCTTACCTTCTCGGGACTTGGTCCCAGCAGTTGACTAGGTAAGTCATCCTATACAAACTGTGGAGCCCGGTCTCCACTCTGTTGATCCATTTGAAATTTTAGACATCTATCCTATCTCGGATGATCTCCTTCCTTTGGATGAAGTCTTCCTATAGTCTTTGATACAGTATGACCTTTTTTTGGATGTTGGTTCAGTTATGAATAAGTCTAACCTTGATTTGCTTAGTAAGCTTGACATTCCCATGGATCGGTCTTCTTTTGTTGGTCTTGTTGAGTCTTTTGACTCTTCCTTTGAACAACAAGTCAGTGATCCTGATGAGTTTTATTCTTCTTATGAATTTTTCAACTCTTGTGATATTGAGTTTTTTCCTGTAGACTCTATCTCCCTTGTTGATTTTTACTCTCCTTATGATGTTGATCTTACTGATTATAAACCATCATTCCTTGGTACTATAGAGTCCTATTTCATTGATTCTGCCTTGACTACACCTTGTGTAGAAGATAGCAAAGCCACATGTGTTTCTGCCAAAGTGACCTACATCGGATCTTTTCTTCTGAATGTAATTCTGATGTTGTTGTTTCTTGGAGATGGGATTTTTAGTTGGATTCACAATTATTTACTGAAATAAATATCATTTACATCAAAACATAAAATAATGGGGCATTAGAAGCTCCCCCAAATAGGTCAATATCTCACCAAGTGTGCCTCAATCCATAGAGCAATAATATGATGAGAAAACGTGGAATAGATGAAAGAACAATATGATATTGAACTGTCCATGAGATGTCCTATATATTGAACCTGTAACTTATGACTCCATTAAATATCCATGAAATACCTAAATCTCCTTTTTTTATAGCTCAAAATGACACATCTCTTCCTATGACCACTTTCCTATGATTCCGTCACATGTCGACACTTCCATGACGGCACTTCATGAAAGTCACTAAAAAAACACCTAAATTGGAGGAACCATATCTAGAGTTATGTAACCCCATTTGACCTCTTCTCTACATTGTTGGAAAGGTGTTTTAGTCAGCTAAAACTTTCCAGAAGACACCAAAGTCTGAAAATTCATAGAAGTACCCTAAAAATGATATTTTTTATGTATATGCGAGTTTCCTTAAGGAAACCCGCATATTGTACGTGACTTGTTATATATAATACTTTTGTATGCCCTAAATATTCAAATATTTACATTTCAACCCACCTTTACTTCCTGCATACGCGAATTTTGTCTCTAAGACCCGCGTATATCTCCTGTAGATGTCAAAAAACGATGTTTTTCGAAATTCAGGTAGCTTGGGTAGTTAAGCAACTGACTCCTTCAGTTGTAACTACTTTGTCTTCGACCCTATATCTTCATAAAGGTATAAATAGAGGTAGGGAGGTCCATGAGAGAGAGACTTGAATATTTGCCTTGTTATGCTGGAGGAATTGGGACTCTCTTTGCCCACACCTTTGCCCTTGAAGCTATCCCCTTGTGTTGTAGAGCTTGGAGGTTTTGTTCCTTGGAGAAGAGAAGCAGCAGAACCAAATCAAGGTTTCATGAGGTGCCGATCTTGGAGAGAAGGTATATTTGTACTTGTTTTCAAGATTAATAAAGATGTGATGTCCTTCTTCTTCCCAAATAATTGTTCAATGTGTGATTGAATATCTGTTTTTGATCATATGATGATGTTAATCAGATTATTATTTCATGTTTATTTGATTATCATTACTTTATATGTGGTCATATTGGTTTGAGGAAGATATAATTCATTTTGCAGGTCTCTTGGAGCAAGAGGAGAAATAGGAGCAAGAAGAGGATTGAAGGGCTTCTTGGATCAACCTTCGTTTGTCAATGTATGAACCATTCTAATCTCTGAAACTTGCTTATATATACTTGCAGAACCATTTGCATCTCTCTTTCAACCCCAGTACGTTGATGACCTCTTAAACCCTAGCCATAGGAAACTTTCCTTTACAACAGAACTTAGTATCTTATGTTTATGGTCAGCCTATGTTAGTGATTTTTTGTTTGATTTCGGAAGCTTTTTGGTGTTTGTTTCCTTCTTCTTTTGTTGGTTAACTTGACCTTGCTTAAGTAGTTGACTTGTCTCTTATGCGAGCCTTCCTTCCAAGTAGGTTTTATATTGACTTTAGGCATTCTAGAGTTGGTTTGGTGGTTGTATAGCAGAGTTCCTTTTGCTTTGTTCTTGTTATCTGCATACTTTGCTTTGTAGGTAGTTTTTCTTTTTCATTTATAAAAGAAAATTAAAAACACATAATTGCTTTATATGCATGTAGATTAGGTTTTTAGTATAGATTGCATGGCATATCATTGTTTGTAAAAATAAAATAAAAAGAAATTGTTCTTTCGTGGCTTTCAAGTTTCTATTCAAAAAAGAAAGAGAATAGTTTTTTTTAAGTTTTGCATTTCATTTCTCTTTGCTTAGTCATTTTGTTTCAACTTTGAGTCATAACACCACATTGTTTCACGCCATTCACCTCTGACTAAAAATAGTCTTTTAAAATGAATGATATAATTTAAAAATTATTAGTAAGTTTTATTTTATAGGCTCCTACAACAACTAGATTAGGCTAGACTTGTGTATTAGGGAGTTTCAACTCTCCACAAGTGTTTAAATTCAGACATAGTTGGCCAATCGATAGGTAAATCCTCTTCTGTGTTGATTGTATCTGGGAATATCCTCTCAAACAAGAGTTAAGCACGAGGCCACGTGGAGGCTTGGATTGAGGAGATAACCCTCTGATTCCTTGTCAAAAGCGTATACCAAGGTTTTTGTGCATCTGGGAAATTCTGTCAATGCCACGCTTTAGGCACCGTGCAGTGCCAATGTTGACAAGGTTTCGGGCTTTGCTACCTTGCCCATGTGTACAAACTAGACTTGTGACTGTCCCCCCATACTGTCAGTATAGTGGTGGTAGCCTTTAGTCTCTTTGACATCTAGGGTTTATACACAGGTACACCGAAAGGCTATTTCTAGTTGACCTTGGATGGGCTTGGAAGGTAACCCCTGTAGAAGGTGTGGGAGAGCGGTGAGTGATTCCTCCACTTGTTCCAAAGAACATCTACAGGGAGGCCAAGTAACTGTCTCTCAGCAACCTTTTGGAAAGCATATCTTATACCTGTTTGTCTGTTTGGATTTAGGAATTTTTGATTGAGTGTTGTATGGTTTGTATGTACTTAGTTTGCCTTTAGTTGTATGATTTGTACTTTTGATTTTCTGTCAACCTCAAACTTTGTCTTATTGTTTGAAACTATGGCTAACACCCCTTTAAACACCAACCAAGAGATCCCCATGTTGGGAATTCCTTGTACTATTCCTCTCACATGGAATGTTGGTGTTCCTTTGATGGCCACCTTGAATCTACCTGCATTCACCCTAAGTCTATTGGTGTGGTTGTTTTCCACTCCAACTGTCCTGAATGCTCTTGATGCTTCTCAAGTAAGTGCATTATATCAAGGGCATCAAAACACTACTTCCCCTTCACCTGTAATTGATTTTCCTCCTCCTTCTACCTCATGTGGTGAAATTACTGATACTAGTAACCAACAGTCTAAAAGGAGTAAAAGAAGGAGGAATAGGAATAAGACACATAAGAAAGGGGCACACTTTCAACCTCTACAAGTCAAGCTAAACCTCACCACCCAACCTCTGCAGGTCATGATGAGGGCACCTATCCAACCTCTATAAGTCATGTTGGATCTAAGAACTCAACCTCTGCAAGTCAAGTTGATCTTCACCATCCATCCTCTGCTGATCATGTTGGTGGGATGCTTCCAACCTTTCCAAGTCATGTTGGATCCAGTCACTCAGCCTCTGCAATTCATGCTGAGGGCACCCATTCAACCTTTGATGTCCAATTTCAACCTTCTCGTCCAACCTCTACAATTCATGTTGGATCCATCCACAAGTCATGCTGGGGGCAGACTCTCATCCTATGTGTTTCATGCGGAAGTCAATCTGTCATCCACTGCAAGTCATGTTGACACTATTGAAAAGACTAACCGTTCAAAACACAAGACCAAGTTTCCTTGTAAGCTTTGTGAGGGAGACCGCCTTACTTATAAATGCCCTTCTATTGCGGAGGTGCGAATATTTTGGTTTCATGGTCATCCCGTTTTGGAACATTCTGAAGACTCTCAACAACCAACCTCTCTTAGTCAGGTTGGACCCAATCATCCAGCCTCTAGTGGTCATGCTGGGGTAAAAATCTCAGCCTTTGTAGGTCATGCTGAGAGAAAACAGTTAGCCACTATTAGTCATGTTGAAACAGTTGAGAAAACTATTCATTGGAAGCACAAACTTTAGTTTCATTGTAAGCTATGTGGGGGGGATCATCTTACTCATCAGTTCCCTGCTATCGTATAGGTGCAAAGAGTGTGGTCCGAGACTCAATAATTTCCTTCTCCTGAATAACCTATAGTTTCTCAACAGCCTACTCAACCTTTGGCTGATCTTGTGGTCGAAACAATCTCAGCTTTGGTCGATCCCACTCTTCTTTCGGAGAGTGATCCTTGTGTGATTGAACCAATTTCATCTTTGGTCAATCCCACTCTCCCTTTGGAGAGTGACTTTCACGAAGCAGTTGAATCGATTTTTATGGCGATCAATCCCATTCTTCCTTTGGAGAGTGAAGTGTCTACTAATCACATTTTCTTCATTACCAATTCAGAACTTACTGAACTTGCTTCGAATCAACCCCCACCAAGCTCTAAGATTACTTCCTTTGATTGGTATAGCCTAGTTGAGCCACACCTTCCTTCTGATGCACCTTTCTAGATAAAGGTCAAAGCTGAAAAATACATGATTGCTCATTGTATTGTTGATTAAGGAGCCTCAGTTAGTATTTTGTCTGCTCGTGCTTGGTGAGGCATGAGATATCCCAGCCTTGTGTCGATTGCTTACTGGCGTTTGATAGAAGAACTAGTATAGCCTTGGGAATTCTTGCTCAAACACCTGTTACTTTGGGTGGGAAGACCGTCTTAGTTGACTTCATGGTGATAGAAGACCCCTTGGACTTTACTATGCTCCTCATACGTGATTATGTCTATGCCATGCAAGTTGTGGTGTCAACATTCTTTCGTGTGATGTACTTTAATCATGGCGAAGAAATTATCACTATCAATCAGTTGGATTTTCTTGATCCATCTCCTAACCCAACTAGAGACCAGGTCTTTCCTTTATTGATACCCAGTGTTTCTATAGACACTACCCCACCACAGGTGACCTATGTGGCCTCATGTCCTTTGTGTTCAATTGCTACTAAGAAGCAACCTCTGTTTTCATGCTTACCTTCTTGGGGCTTGGTCCCAGCAGTTGAACAAGTAAGTCATCCTATACAGGCTGTGGAGCCTGATCTCCACTCTGTTGATCCATTTGAAAGTTTAGATATGAATCCTATCTCAGATGATCTCCTTCCTTTGGATGAAGTCTTCCTAGAGACTTTGATACAGTATGACCTTTTTTTGGATGTTGGTTCAGTTGTGACTAAGTCTAACCCTGATTTTCTTAGTAAGCTTGATATTCCCATGGATTGGTCTTCTTATGTTGGTCTTGTTGAGTCTTTTGACTCTTCCTTTGAACAACAAGTCAGTGATCCTGATGAGTTTTATTTTTCTTATGAATTTTTCAACTCCTATGATATTGAGTTTGTTCCTACAGACTCTATCTCCCTTGTTGATTTTTTCTCTCCTTATGAGGTTGATCTTACTGATTATAAACCCTCATGCCTTGGTATTATAGAGTCCTATTTCGTTGATTCTGCCTTGACTACACCTTGTGTAGAAGATAGCAAAGCCACAAGTGTTTCTACCAAAGTGACCTGCATCGGATCTTTTCTTCTGAATGTGATTCTAATGTTGTTGTTTCTTGGAGATGGGATTTTTAGTTGGATCCACAACTGTTTACTAGCCTCTCCTTGTTTTTCAATTTGTAACTACATTTGCATGTATCATGCTCGCGCTTTTGAGCCTGATGTCGGCTTCCATGCTTTTAGCTCGTTGTATAAGCCCTCATCTCTATTCTCATCGTCACTCAGCCTTGTATCATCTTGAATTTGCAACTTGACACCTTTTACCTTGAGGAGATGTTCCCCGAGTGTCCTTATCTTGCTTGCTTTCCTTGCATTATGCATAGGTTTTTTCCTTGCGCTTGGAACTAGTTTCGCCTGTTTACGACACTCGTCTCCTTGCATTTAAAGCATTCTTTCTGCTCTCCTTCGAGCTCTTTAAAAACATTAAGGAGGCCGCGAGTTGAATTTTTCAGACTCGTGAAAACCTCATGGGAAAGATATGGAGTTCTTTAGGCCCAGGTGTGACTCCTCAAAATAGACTTGACTGCTAAGTAAACTTGTTCGTTTAGGCTCATTAAGAATATGTGAATGGGCGTCCACATTGGTGGTAGGTTATTGCTTTCTCAGACCATGCGGAATAATATGAGAAAGGAACACTCTCTTTTCTTTAGAATTGAGAAGAGTATTCTTAGGTATAGGTTTATCACTTTTCGGGGCCTGAGGGACTAAACTTACGGAAAAGGAACCTCTGGTATGAGCTTATTTTTCTCTTTTTTGTGCTCTGGACCTAAAAATGAAAAAGATTCTAAGTTTACTTTATGTCTTTGTCATGGTCGTTAACCACTAAGAACAAAGCATTGAGTTTACTGTTGTAAGCCCCATTCCTCGTAACCAAATGGATCTTTCCGAGTGATCTTGCTTTCCTTCACACTCGTAAAACTTAAGCTATAAGCTGCTCTTGAAGGAGCGTTGGGTAGGTGGTAATTTAACTTTTTTCGGACCTCCCTAACTAAGTACGAAAAAGGTGCACCTTACTTCTTTGGAAGCTAAGAGAGTTATCACGTGGTTTGTTTTATACTTTTTCGACCTCATAAGACTAAATTGGATGAAAAATTTTCACCCTGGATTCTTCTTTGGAGTTTTCACACTCTTAAAACTATGAAAACACTGTCAAGAATTCACTAATTCGGGCTCGTAAAATCCAAGAATCAGTGCTTTATCAAGCATTCTTCTGTCTCTTCTTGGAGCTTGTCAAAAATGAAGAAGGTCCCGAGTTAGCTTTCTTGGACTTGTTAAACCTTTACAAGAAAGAGGGTAGGGAAGTTCATTCACATGTATTTTACATCATGGAAGCAAGTCTTGTTTCCTTGAACAAAGCACCAGTTTTGAGTCTGTCAATACTTGGGTCCTAGTATTTTGACCTTATCCCGATTCATAGTTTCTTACTCCTCCTGTTGCTTTCTTTTCCATTTATATGGGGAATCTGTCAATGTCTCCTAAATTGCATATTTTTTTCATTGATCTTTTTGTGTCAAAATATGCCTAAGTCACTTTTGTGTCATGCTCACTATTCAAGGATTAAACCTTTGTCGCCCATTATGCAATTGCCTTGACCTTTTGTGTCGGCCATTCCCTGGTATCAATTCATTACATCATGTCTTTGGTGGTCCTTGTCATGAAATTCTGTACCTATTCCGGATCCAATTAGTCTTTGACTTACCTTGTGTTGGATGATGAAGGATTCCTTAATGACTTCCTTCCAACAGATCTCTTCCTATCAACTGCAACACCTCTTACTCTGGGAATAAGATTTCGAGTTTTATGACAGTACCTTGGGGATTGCAGTCATCAGTGGAAATTTCCCTCGGTATTGGGTAGTGGGAATACCTTATTGTCTCCTAATCGATGGATACTTCAAGTGTTCGACTTCAAGTCCTTGTATTCACACTTGTTAGAATGTACTAGGTACCTTGGGGACCATTTTCATTAATGTTGGTTTCCCTCGTGTTTGTTAACGGTTCTCATCATTTGTCAATAATCAAACAGTTTCCTCCGTGTTCGACTCCAACTCCTTTATTCGCATGGTTAGGATTCATACCTTTTGGGCGGTTTGGATTGAAGACCTTGGGCCAATAGTAGCATCATCATTTTGCTATTGCCCAAGCTGCGCAAGACCTTATCACACTTCATATGACATTTTGTTGAGACATAGATCAACCTTGTATTCTTGTGGCTAAGATCGATTGATGAGCATGGATCCACCTTGTTCATTTGTGGCCATGACTCCTTTAGATTTGATATGGAACCTTTTTCCATATTGAGCAACCATGATAGTTTCATCACTTATACATATGTTGGATCCACCTGTATCTTTATGGCGATGTCTTGTATATGGAATTGTATGTCCCAGAGATCAGTTTTTTCTAACATTTATCTCTCTTTTAGGTACCTTTGTTCAAGCCTTTCGATATTGGATTCTCTGCTCTCTCCATACTCAGTTGTTTCCTTTATAATGTATTTTGGCTATCGTCCTACCCTATAACCTCATAAATTAGGGGGCATCTATTATAGCTCAAAATGACACATCTCTTCTTGTGACCACTTTCCTATGATTCTGTCACATGTCAACACTTCCATGACGACACTTCATGAAAGTCACTAAAAAAACACCTAACTTAGAGGACCCATATCTATAGTTCTATAACCCTGTTTGACCTCTTCTTTGCACTATTGGAAAGGTATTTCAGTTAGTTAAAACTTTCCAGAAGACAACAAAGTCTGAAATTCCAACAAGTACCCTACTAAATGAAATTATTTTATGTATACATGAGTTTCCTTAAGGAAACCCGTGTATTATATGCGACTTGTTATATGTAATACTTGCGTATTCCCTAAATACGTGACTATTTACATTTCAAACCGTGTGTACCTCCTGCATACACGACTATTGTCTATGAAACCCACATATATCTCCTGTAGATGTCAAAAAAAGACGTTTTTCGAAATTCGGGTAGTTTGGGTAGTTAAGCAACTGACTCCATCAGTCGTAACTACTTTGTATTTGACCCTATCTCTTCATAAAGGTATAAATAGAGGTAGGGAGGTTCATGAGAGAGAGACTTGAATCTTTGCATTGTTATGCTGGAGGAATTGGGACTCTCTTTGCCCACACCTTTTCCCTTGAAGCTATCTCCTTGTGTTGCAGATCTTGGAGGCTAATTTCCTTGGAGAAGAGAAGCAGCAGAACCAGATCAAGGTTTCATGAGGTGTTGAACTTGGAGAGAAGGTATATTTGTACTTGTTTTCAAGATTAATAAATATGTGATGTCCTTCTTCTTCCCAAATCATTGTTCAATGTGTGATTAAATCTATGTTTTTCATCATATGATGATGTTAATCATATTAGTATTTCATGTTTATTTGATTACATTACTTTATATGTGGTCATATTGGTTTGAGGAAGGTATAATTCATTTTGCAGGTCTCTTAGAGCAAGAGGAGCGAGAAGAGGATTAAAGAGCTTCTTGGATCAACCTTCATTTTTCAAGGTATGAACCATTCTAATCTTTGAAACTTACTTATATATACTTGCAAAACCATTTGCATCTCTCTTTCAACCCTAGTACATTGATGGCCTCTTAAACCCTATCCATGGGAAACTTTCCTTTACAACACCTTTGCACACACCAAATTGGATGGGAATCTTTCACCCTCAAAATTGGCTAAGGCAAGAAACTAGTCATCCACTAGATCTCTCTCCTCACAAATGCAAATTTCTCAAATGATCAAAATATCCCTTCATATTTTTTCTTGAAATTTATAAAGTTTCCAAGCGCTCTATGGGTCGAATTCCTTCCAAGAGATGCATTCAAACTCTATTTGGGAAGAGATTCCAAAGAATTCCACTTGTACAACAATTCCTAGTCTCCCACTTCCACCAAATCACATGTGGAAGCATATTAGCTGCCCTAACTTGCTTGAGCACCATCTTGGAGCTATTTTTATCCCTAACATGTCATATATGTCAAATTTCAGCCTTCATATCTGATTTTTTCATAGGTTTCATAGCATCTTCATCATTGTTGTCATCAAGCTAGGGAATCTAGTCCAAGTGTCTCATTAGCTCCAAAATGCCTCTTCCTCTTCCATGGGAGTTATTCTTCCACTCCATTTCGACCTTAATTGATTCATTCCAAGTATATTGACCTTCCAACTCATCCCAAGACCCTTATGCTTCTTATGGATTCGAAATGACAAGAGGAGGATGCCATGTGGCATAGATAATCTAGCTTGTGTGGGTCCCATGTCCTCCATTTGTCTTCATGATCAATTTCCACTTTGATTTTCCCTTGTATTTATTTATTTAGATCCTTTATTAAATATTTATGCCATTCTAATTTTCAAACATCATTTATTTTCCCCCTTATTCCAAATCCCAAAGCTTCCACCCCCAACCTAGGAAACTAGTAATTTTCCTCCTTAGCAATTATTTGACCCTTAGTATCAATTTGACAAACTCTCATGAATATGGAAAATGTGATTAGGCCATTGTGACCCAATGCAAAATTTGGGACATGAAAAATTCTCCCTTCCCAATATTGCTTGTCCTCAAGCAATTTCAAACATGGGTGTTGAAGAACCTACTTTCTGTATGATTCTTTGAAGTTTCCACTGAGTTACCCAACTTTGAGTCTTTGAGATTCCATGAAGATTTTAGAGAGGAACTGCCATGCTTGCTGCTGCAATAATCTTATTAAAACCACTTTATTAAGTGGGGAATCCATCCCCCATACTGCTTGTTTCCCCAAAAATTTGAAATCATTGGAACTAAAAACTATCCCAGGGTCCCATTGCTTGTATTGCACTCCAACAATTAAGAGTTCTCTCCAACCCATACCATTAGGAAAGAGAATTTCGGGATCCCATTTTCTTGTATGCATTCTTCCAAACATCATCAGTACATAATATATATCATTAAAGTACATAACAACATAATAAAAATGTACATCAAGCAAGTGCCTCATCAAACAATCATGAAAGTGCTTATACCTCCAAGTAAGTAGACCACAATTTGTCAAGTGCATACAAGCTTCAAGTGACCAATCAAATATGATCCAATTACATAGGTGAGGATCCCATTTCCTATAATTATGCTCCAAAATGATGTGATATGCATCAAATATTCATCCATGTATTCTTTCATCCAAGAAGTGAATGAAGAATCTCCACTAAAATCTGAAACAAATAATGAGAAAAAAAAAAACAAGGAGACTTCAAATGACTCAAAGAAGTCTCACCAATACATCCATGAATGAGAGAATCATAATGTATAACAAATTATGTGGCTGGAAACTAAAATTTTATCCATTCATAAATCTATTCACCCCAGTGTTGGATGAAATTCCTCCAACATCAAATGAACCAAGTGTTGAGCAAGAAAAAACATGAGTTTTCAAGTGACTCAAATGCATATCATGGGTGCATCCATGTAGATGTGCATCATCATAAAGTAACAAAGGATGCTACTGAAAATGTGAATGAGAATGTGCTCCAACCATTTCATCATAAAAAGTAAATCTAGGAGTTCCATACTCTGCATGTTGCACCATCAAAAAGAACCCTTTCACCCATACTTCATTGAGACTAATGCTGCAAAACATGGAATTGTAGGATGTAGGAGAATGAACTAACTCACCCAAATGATCAAAAAGTGTAGAATTTTCATCATGGGAAGGATCCATATGGGTAGTATCATTCGGCTCCTTCAAAAGTGTGAAACCTTTGTCATATATTGGTTCCAATGTAGAGGAATCATGCTCTTCTTTAAAAATTGCATAACCTTCATCAAGAGACAATTCAAGTTCCTATTCCACCACATCAAGTGTTTGTATCTCTTCAAGTTCATCTTCAAACACATCAATCACATTCAAATTTACGCATTTTTCATGATCAACCATGTCATGAGAATCCTCCAAACAATCTACCATTTGACAATCTGAAACATAGGAGGAAAAACAAGTATCTTGCAACTTTTCAAGAAGTTGCTCATTTTGAATTGTGAGCTTATGATTATCCTCATTATTCTTCAAGTATGCATCATGTAACAATTCATTAAGCTAAAACAAATGGTTTCTATCAAAAATCAAATACATGAAATTTCCTTTGATATGGCACATTTCTCTTTGAATCTTCTCCATGTCTTCAAGGAAGGATGTTTCCTCCAATGAAGTAGCTCTCCAACAATAATTTGACACTAATGCTTGAGTGTCATGAAGTATTATAAGGGACTCTTGGATATCCATTTCACTCATATTCAAAGACCCTTCAATGAAGGATGGTTCATGAGACCGAACCTTCTCTTCTTCTTTCTACTTGATTTGATCAACTTCTTGAAGCTCAAGTGGTGATGGGTAAGTTGATCTTGGTTCTTCATTAGCTGCTACAGTTTCTTCATCTTTATGCTGATGAGAAATTGTCTTGCAGCAACATTTTAGAATATGATATCTATGCAACCAACATAGAGTTGTGAGCACCCATCAATCGGTACTCTTTCATAGTTCAATGATCCATCAATAGATTCTTTTTGATTTGCACAACCCCCACTAGTAAGGATCGTGTGCTTGTATTCACTTTCCTCTTTATGTTATTCTCTTAAATCACTTTGAGGTAATTGATCCTCCACTTCATGATTCTTTGTTTCTTTCTGTAATGGTGTATCTAGGCTCTTTTCCACAAGTTGGTTGATTTTTTCTCATTTCATGCTCTTCCAAACTTGTGGATCGTTGATTATTCCTCAATGAGTTCTCATTTGCCTTATTGTAAAAAAGTACATATTTTATAATATACTCTTGGAAAGAATACATTTCATGAATATCTCATCTCAAATTTTTATACCCATGGTAGCATGCTTCGATATCTTTAGATGTAATTTCTTCTTCCCTTGGTAGGGGAGGAAGGAAAGTGGGCTTGGTGGGTAGATTATGAAAAAAAGAAATCTCTGAAAAATTTTATTCAATGTATGGTCCTAATTCATAGGTTCAAGGAACATTCTCTGACACCACTGTAATTTACCTTGTGAATAATTTTCCCAATGTGCTCAAATTCACCATGTTTCAACTCTAGGTATATCGATACAATTGATTCCAAACTCCTCCAATTACTTTAAAACTTGGTGAGTAAGGTCATGAGGTGGTATGGGAAACATTAAAACATCTATAATACATATAATCAACTTATATACCCACCCATGGTCTGCAATTTTCAAGGGAATAACTTTTGGGACAAGACTAGTCAATTTGGGGAGGTGGAAATCCCCCCTGGGTCCTGGAACAAATCTCTTCCAAAAATTATACAACCTATAGTAATGGTTGGTATGAGACTTGTATATGTTTTAATACATTAATTAAATTATATTTTCATATTTATATGTTGTCTTGGGGTCGAATAGGTATCCAATATAACTCAGGGAATTTATTAGTAATTTTGAGGCTCAAACCCCCAATGGTAGATGGCTCCAAATAGCTACAAATGCTATAAAAGTGTACCAGAAGGTTTATGAGTGATGTTAATACATAAAAATTGTGTTTATAGGTGTATTTAAACCTCAAATTAATTCTGCAACTCTCTTTGGAAATCTGGTCGATGTATGGAGTTTTACGAGCAACTTGTGGTTCAAATCCCCTAGGGGTAGATGATGAAAATGACTTTCCAAATGCACTCAATACAAATATAATTTCTGAATGGAATAAGGGGACATATAAATAACACCAACATTAACTCATATGCATCACCATTCAACTTTTAATGTCTTCTATAACTCCCTTAAATCATATGCAAAAAGAGTAGTTTCAACCTTGGGGGAAATGATAGCCAATCTTCTCCAAATGTTATGAAACTCAACAAAATGACTCCAAATTCTTATTTAATGAACATTAAACTCATATAATACATCAATAATAGTATTTTCATCCATAAACCATCAGTTTTTTACTTATCCATTTGAATCCATCAACATTGCATTGGTTCACAACAAGGTAGTGGGGAAATGGTATTGTTTCTTAATTGTTTAACATTTTTACTTGAAATACTTTGGTATTTAGACCTGAGAGTATTCTGAAATTTAAATACATATCATTTAAATCAAACATATAATAATGGGGCATTCTAATCTCCCCCAAAGAGATCAATAGCTTACCAAGTGTGACTCAATCCATAGAGCAAGAATATGATGAGAAAACTTGGAATAGATGAAAGAATAAGCTGATATTGAAGTGTCCACTATATTCCCTGTAGCTTGAACCTGTAACTTATGACTCCATTAAATATCTATTAAATACCTAAATGGTCTTTCCACACACCAACTTGTATGGGAATCTTTCACCCTCGAAATTGGCTAATGCAAGAAACTAGTCATCCACTAGCTCTCTCTCTTCACAAATGAAAATTTATCAAATGATCAAAATATCCCTTAATTATTTGTTCTTTATGTTTATAAAGTTTCCAATCCATCTATGCATCGAATTCCTTTCAAGAGATGCATTCCAACTCTAGTTGGGAATAGATTCCAAAGAATTCCACTTGTACAACAATTCCTAGTCTCCCACTTCCACCAAATCAGATGTGGAAGCATATTAGCTGCCCTAACGCCCTTGAACGCCCTCTTGGAGCTATTTTTATCCCTGACATGTCATATATGTCATATTTCTGCTTTCATATATGATTTGTGTCATAGGTGTCATAGCATATTCATCATTGTTGTCATAAAGCTACGGAATCTAGTCCAAGTGTCTAACTAGCTCCAAAATGCCTCTTCCTCTTCCATGGGAGTTACTATTTCACTCCAATTCGACCTTAACTCATCGCAATACCCTTGGGATTCTTATGGATTCGAAATTACAAGAGGAGGATGCCATGTGGCATAGAAAATATAGCTTGTGTGGGTCCCACATCCTCCATGTGTCTTCATGATCAATTGCCACTTTGGTTTTCCCTCGTATTTATTTATTTAGGTCCTTTATTAAATATTTACGCCATTATAATGTTAAAACATCATTTATTGTCCCCCTTATTCCAAATCCCAAAGCTTCGACCCCCAACCTACAAAACTAGTAATTTTCCTCCTTGGCAATTATTTGACCCTTAGCATCAATTTGACAAACTCCCATGAATATGGAAAATGTGATTAGGCCGTTGTGGCCCAATGAAAAATTTGGGACATGACATTGTTAAGGGTCAGCATTGAGTATAGTGCAGTAGGGAAACCTTTGGTCTTGATTGGTCCAATAATTTCATCAACATGGATGATGCACATGATCCTTATGAGGCTGAGACAAATTTTATGCAAGATAATATATAGGTTGAGAATGCAGAGACACCATCCAACGGTAGAAAAAACAAGTAACTCCCTCATACATTGTAGAAACCATGAGGAGCCTAAGGGTGGAACTATAGAGTTATAGAGCATACAATCAGAGGTTAATTAGAGATTAAGAAGAATAGAATCAGTTGAATGCAATTATGCTTCAAACCTTGAAAAACATCCATAGGAATATCAACCATGGGAAGAATTCAGAAAACCAATAAAAGAGTGGGAGTAGCTCAAGGAGGCATTCCCATAAGAGGTCCCATAGCTCAAGAAGGATTTCTAGATATAGGACATATACTCCAGAAATATTTTATATTGGTCATCTAACTCTAGAGAATCCACAAGGATCAAGCTCTCCATCTCATAGGATTAAGAGGAAGACGCTTTCAAGAACAACTCACATGTAGAGTTTAAGAAGGCCAAACCTCCTACATTTGATGGTGAATTCAAATATGGTTAAGAATTTGAGGCTTGAATTCTTGGGATGAGGAAGTATTTCCAACTCCAATAATACTCTAAAAATGTGAAGGAAAGGGTAGCCATTCAATTTGAATTGAAAATCTTCTATATGGCGGGATCACTTTAGGCAATAGAAAAATATAAAGGTAAGGAAGATTGTGTGGAAGTAATTTAAGATGTACTTAAAGGAAAAGTACCTTTTTGATAGGTACTATTATAGAAAAATCAAAGAGTCCATGAGATAAAATTGGGACAAATGACGATGGAGGAATATGCAAACAATTTTTTGTAGATTTAAAGATATGTCAAGTATATTAGAGATGATAAGGTGAAGATTCAATAATTTTTAAGTGGGCTACCCTAGTCATATAAACACAGAATTGAGTTTTATGAACTTGAAACTCTATATGAGGCTATAAGAAAGGACAATTATTGTTATGATCAAAATAAAAGCAAGCCAGAATTCCATAAGGCATGGAAGGATAATAAAAATGAAAATTTTGACCGAAGGAAGAAGGGGTTAAAGCC
This sequence comes from Pseudotsuga menziesii, assembly GCA_001517045.1. Lineage (NCBI taxonomy): Eukaryota > Viridiplantae > Streptophyta > Pinopsida > Pinales > Pinaceae > Pseudotsuga > Pseudotsuga menziesii. The sequence continues at coordinate 233,819 of LPNX010712623.1, read as the reverse complement.
TCCCCATTTTAGAAAACAGTCGAGGAAGCCACCACATGATGTGATTAATCCAACTAGAATGATGGGAGACATTCCAATATATCCAAGATAGCCACTTCAATGTTTGGGATATGAAGAGGACCATATGCTTATAAATTATCCACATTGAAATGGGAGTGAAAATCATGTTCAAAACATACAAGAATATGAAATTGTGGGTCAAGTGGCAAGGACTGTACCTAGAACTTATGCAGCATTAGAGGACCTCCAAGAAGGCCATTAGTCAATTGTGTTTGAAGTTGAAGGTAAGATTGCTAAGCAAACTATTTCGATTTCGATTGACCCTAGATCTACTCATAGTTATATCACTCCTAAAATTGTTGATATTTGTGCTTTTAAAAAATCAAAGTATAGTAAATCATGGTTAGTCTAACTATACACTGGAACCTAGAGGAAGGTTAGTAAATGGTGGAGAAATTTCCATTGGAAATGGATGGAATTTTCATGTGTGCATATCTGAATATTTTTCACATGGTTCTTATGATATTCTCATTGTAATGGATTGGTTGGAAGCACATAGAGTTAAAATTTATTGCAACAACAAGAATTTTGAATGCATTAATGAAGAAGGAAACCCAAGGGTTGTAAAGGGAATTCCAAAGGTAGTTTTTGTTAGGTATATTTCAACCATGCAGTTGAATAAGTTATATAGGAAATTTTTCCAATTGTATGCATCCGATGTTTTGGATAAAAAATGAAATTCCCAAGTTGGAGGACTATCATTTGTTGTAAGAATTCAAAGATGTGTTTCACGATGAAGTTATAGGACTTCCTCCAAATAAGGAGATTGATTTCACAATCGATCTTGTTCCGGGATGTGCACCGATGTGTAAGACACCCTAAAGAATGAGTACACCATAATATATTAGAGTTGAAAATGTAATTGCAAGAATTGTTGGAAAAGAAGTGCATTCATCCAAGTGTGGCTTAATGGGAACAACCCATACTATTTGTGAAAAATAAGTATGGAACACTTAGGTTAAGTATTGATTATAGGCGGCTGAATAAAGTGACAGTTAAAAACAAATACCTATATCCTTGAATTGATGACCTTTTTTTTATCAAATGAGAGAGGCAAAGGTATTTTCAAAAATTGACTTGAAGTCTAGTTACCATCAAGTGAGAATCAAGGAATAATGCATTCACAAGCCTTTAGGACAAGGTATGGGCACTATGAGTTTATGGTGGTGTCCTTTGGTATCACCAATGCACTAACTACATTAATGTGTCTCATCATCTCATGTATAGTGTTTTTAGCTAAAATTTGAAGAAGTTTTTTCCTGTTTTTCTAGATGACATTCTTATTTATTTTGAGAATGAAGAACGCTTGAGAATGGATTTGCAATTTCTAAGGTAGCGTAAATTGTATGCAAATCTAAGGAAATGTGATTTATATAAAGATAAAATTCATTACTTGGGTCACATAATTTAAGAGGAAGTAATATCAGTTGATCCATAAAATGTTGAAGCCGTCATGAATTAGTCAACTCCAAGGAATGTGATAGATGTGATACTTTTATGTGTCTTATTGGCTACTACAGAAGGTTCATTGAAGGATTCTCCAAGGTTTCACACCCAATCACTTCTTTGTAAAAGAAGGGAATAAAATTTGAGTGGACATTGAAATGTGAAGAAATTTTTTAGTTGTTGAAGAAGCTTCTTAAAAGTGCCCCAATTCTGAAAATTGCAAACCCAAAACATGATTTTGTGGTGTGTACGAATGCATGTAATCAAGGACTTTGAGGATTTCTTATGCAAGACAATCATATGGTGTGTTATAAGTCTAGAAAATCAAAAGAGCATGAAATCATTATTCTACCCATGATTTGAAATTTGCATCCATAATGCATGCTTTAAATATGTGGAGGAACAATTCAATGGGGAGAAAGTTTGAGCCAAGGACAGACTAATATGGTCTAAAATATTTATTGCATAAACCAACACTAAATTCCAGACAAGCTAGATGGTTGGAATTTTTATCTAAATTTGATTTTGATATCAAAAACATAAAGGGTAACTAAAGTGGTTGTTGCACACAAAACAAAAGTGCATTCAATTCATGCCATTAGGTACTTCCAATCAGATTTGAGGCAACATATTGTTAATTACATTGCTAAAGATTAAATGTATGTGCAACTAAAAGACAAATTACAACAACAAAGTTTAGAAAAGAGGTATGAAGCTTATCATTTGGAAGATGGAAGGCTTATTACTTATAAAAACAAAATTTATATTCCAAATGTGGCAAACTTGAGGAGAGTCATTTGGATGAAATCCATAAAATGTCATATTTCGGTCACCCAGGATACCAAAAAATAATTGCTACAACCAGGAAACAATATTTTTATCCATGAATGATAAAGTACATTTCTAAGTGCATGAAATGTCAGCAATTGAAGGTTGAGCATCAACACCCAACATGTTTATTGCATCATTTTATAATCCCATAATGGAAATGGGAAGTGATTTCCATAGATTTTACTACACTATTTCCAATGATAGTGAGGCATCATGATTCCATCATGGTTGTTATGGATAAATTATCTAAGGAAACACACTTTATACCAATTAAATACACATAAAATGGATTCCATTGAAAATATTTTCATGAATAAATTTTGTAAGTTGCATGGGCTTCCTAAGGCAATCATTCCAAACAAGGATACCATGATCACTTCAAATTTATGGAAAATCCTTTTCGTAGATTTAGGTACGCATTTGAACTTTAGTACTGCCTACCGGGGCCGAAAAGAAAGGGGCAGGCACAAACTCGGCTTCAAACTGATTGGTTAAAACCTTCGCATTTAACGTAATGTTATCATTTTTATCAAACTTTCGTTTAAAGGGGGCCGAGGAGAATTTCCCGTTGCGGATAATCATAAATTCACATTTCAGAAATTTGACCTAATAGAGCCAGGAGGTATTCATTGACAGAAGGTCATTGCCAATAGTTGACCCTTGTAATAAAGCCAATCCATTTCAGCACATTTATTAGATTTACCATTGTTGCTTTGCCTGGTTCGACTGGTTCTGCTTGGGCTGCTCTCCATAAACAGATGAGAAAACAGAAAGATTAAATTAGGTGCTTGAAGACATGCTTCACATGTATGTGATGAACAATTTACCAGACAAGTGAGAATATTATTTACACTTGGTGTAGTTTGCATATAACAATGGGAAACAATCATCATTGGGAATGCATCCATTTCAATCTATGTATGGAAGAAAGTGCAGGACACCAGTTACTTGGGATAATCCAATGAACATAATTGTACTTAGGTCATAATTATTTAAGGAAATGGAACAAAAGACTGCAAAAATTAGGAAAAATTTAAAGGCATCCCAATATATATAGAAAATATATGCAAATAAGAATAGAGTAAATAGGGAATTCAATGTTGGGGATCATGTTTACCTTAGACTGATGCCAAGGAAGATCTCCTTAAAGCTTGGAAGTTGCTTGAAAGGATAGGTCCATTTTCTTATAGAATTGCACTTCCTACTAACACTAGAGCTCATAATGTTTTTCATGTTTCTTTTCTTAAGAAATATTTACATGATCATAACCATGTGATTGATTGGGATGTGATCCAGGTGGAACTTGAGGGAGAGATCCAGAATGAACCAATATGCATCCTATAAAGTAAGTTAACATTACTCTAGAACCAATTCATCGGACAGGTAAAGGTGCAATGGAAGCACTATGGTTCAAATGAGGTTACATGGGAGCTAGAGGATGCCATGAAAGAGGTATGCCCATTTTTTTCATGATATTGAGAAAATACTAAAGACAATGTTATTCCAAGGGGAAGGGGATTGTAATTCCTCCAGTTTTGACTTGGAATGTATTTAACCAAAATTATGTAAATGATATAAATATGTAGTATGGATTCCTAGTGTGGAGCTTAAGGCCAAGGACCAACTAGTGAATGGTTAGGCATGCATGATGTAAATATATTTATTTGGACCGTAATGTTGGCTTGTCATGCTAACTAGAAATTAATGTAAATAATATGTTGCATGAATAATAAAATGGTCCAAGGTGGCTATGCAAATATCATTAGAGGGGCTATGATTCCACTATAGGGGAAGAGGAAACAAGGCCTATGGGAGACTAAATCCTTTGTTTCCAAGTGTCAAGCTTAGAACTCCTCCAAATTTTTCCATGAGGTTTGAATGAGCCAATTACCTTCTTTTTTAATATTTTCAAGCATTGAATGCATGTGTGAGGTTGGTAGGAAAAGTCGCATCATGTAATTATTGAAGCATAGGGATGAATGCACTTTTTTGATAGTTATGTCCAATGTCATAAATTAGTCTGCAACTGTCAAGATTCATTTCTAGTATGGTTAGAAGATATGTCAGTTGTCTTTTCACCATTATCTCATATCATATGGAATCAACACTCATTCTATAATTCTCTCATGTAGATCTACGCTATGTATAGCTCCCCATTGATATTCATAACCTTTACCAAGTTGCGTATAACCTACAAATTTGAATTTAGGGATAGGACTACATATTTCAATGTAAAGGAGATGGTTGTAGGTGAGAATAGAGGTCTAGGATCCCTTACCCATTGATTTTGTCTACTCATAGATGCTTGAGAATCCATGAATTAAGCTTACAGGTGGTTCTCCAATAGAATATAGTAGGTTGGTATCCTTATATGTGTTTAATTTAGCAAAGCTTAGGATCCTCGGGCCAGAATGAATTCAATGTGAAAGAAGGTTGAAGGAAAGAGAAGCAATTTAGTGTAAATTTATCAAACATTCATGGTGAAAATTGAACAACCAATAGACAAAATTTGTCATCATAACATTACATCAATTATCATTAACCTCTTTGTAGTATAATGATGATACAATAGGGATAATTTGAATACACTAGGTAGGATTCGAATTCACCAACTTGGACTAACTCTAGTGCTAACTCAATGCGAGAAAATCAGCACTAAGATCTCACTAATCTAACTCGGGACAACTAAATCAGTTCACGGTCAATTAGCTGAACAACGTAGCTAGTAAAAGGATCCCAGCCTCCTTGAATCAGGTAAAAGGGGCACTAGACTAACTGGAGATGAACTAACCGATACCCTTCTAATGGTAACTCAACATAGACTAGAGTGTCTTGATGATGGGACTCCCATAACCCAGTGTGGGATCATAAATTATAGGGATTGGCCTATGGAGCTCCTAAACTCATGCAAACTAGTGCATCAAGTGTTATGTTGGCCCCAAATGAGTCCCCCATGGCACTAGTGACGTGGAAACATACTCCTAATATAAGAAATGACAATTAGAGTAGCATGGTCAAAGGAAGGATTATTAATTAATCCTAACACCCCCCCCCTTAATCCTAACTCGGACAACCTGGGCCCTGGAAATGTATACCAAAGGTCACCCATACAATCTAATGCAAAAATAAGTGCTCAATTAACCGAGGAAATGGGGAAAACCTCATGGGAAGATCCCCCCTCAAAATGAGCAGGAAAACCATGAATAATAACTGAATCAAACCTTTACACCAAGAAGAGATATGAGATAGATAAATCTATTTTCAATAAAATAATTGGTGATAATGTCGGCAATATACTCCTATGTAAGGAAGTAATGTAGAATGATGGTCTTACTATGCACTAGTTCCTGGATGTAGCGCGTGTGGAATTCAATGTGCTTAGTCTGCTGCTTCTATACTGGATCACCGAATATCTTGATTGCACTTTTGTTGTTAAGGAATTATTCCTATGGCTGGGGTCGAGGCCACCAACATACTAGGGGTATAAATACTAATATACAAAGTTTTCAAATGCAAATACAAACAAGGGTTCAAGGGTTAGAAGGGATCATACCTTACAGACTGAAGGTTTATCCAAGATTTCCTTTAATCCCTCCTCTTGGTATCCAATCCAAGAGACCTGTAAAAAAAATTCAAACCTTCCTCAAACCAATTTGACCACATATCAGACAATGATAATCAAGATAAAATGAAACCCTAATCTGATAAACATTAACATGTGATAATAAACAGAGATGCAAAATATATCATACAATGATCTAGAAATGGAAGAGCATCAAATTTTATTAATCAATGGAATAAGTACAAGATATACCTTCTCCTAATGCAAGGCACCTCATGAAACCTTCTAAATGGATATCCTTCTTCTCTCCACCAAGAATCTCATCCTCCAAGCTATGCAAAAAAGAGAGATGACAGCTAGGGAAAAGGTATGGGGGATGAGAGTCCCAATTTCACCAGCGTAGAAATGCCAAATTCTAAGTCCCCTTTCATGGACCCCTCTCCCTCTCTCATATAGTATTTTGAATATTTAAGGTCGAGGATGGATCAGTTACAACTGAAGGAGCAGTTACAAAACCACCCAAACAACCCAAAATTTGAGAATTTTATATTTTTTGACCAATTACAAGAATATACACGGGTTTCAATCTAAAACCCTGTGTATATGCAGGTTTCCCATTGAAAAATCGGGTCTACAAAGTAGAAATTCATGGGTTTCCCATTGAAAACTCGTGTATGGGTAAAAAAGGCAGTTTTCAAGGTATTTCCAAGAATTTTCAGGATTTGGTTTCTTCTATAAAGTTTTTCCTTAGTCCAATACATTTCCAATGGTCCAAAAAATAGGTTAAAAAGAGTTACAAAACTCCATATATGGCCCTTCCATCCACATGAGTCCTTTGAGTGACTAACAATAGCTTTCATGAAGTGTCGTCATGCGACAAAACATGTAAATGTCATCATAGATGGAGAAGTGACATTTTGTGCTATAATAGATTCCCCCTAATGTATGAGGTTAGAGGGTAAGACAATATCTAAAATACATTATAAATATGGAACAGTTGATTCATGGAGTCAAAGAAATTGGAGAATCAAAGATTGTAGGCACGAACAAAGGAACCTGAAAGAGTGATAAATGCCATACAAACTTATCTCTGGGATTTCCATATACAAATGATCACCATAAAGATAATATGTTTTTCCAACACATGTACAACTGATGTAACTATCATGGCTGCACAATATGAAAAAAGACACCATGTCAAATCTAAGGGAGTCATGTCCGTAAATGAACAACATGGATCCATGCTCAATAATCAATCATAGCCACAAGAATACAAGGTGGACCTATGTCTCAACAAAGGTCATATGAATTGTTACAAGGTATTGCGCAAATCAAAAAATAGTAAAAGATGATGATGCTACTTTTGACCCAAGGTATTCAATCCAAACCACCCAAAGGTATGAATACTAACCATGTGAATAAAGCATTTGACGTTGAACATGGAGGAAACCATTTGATTGTCGGTCATTGATGAGAACCATTAATAAACATGATGGAAACCATCTGTGTTTCCCTCTCCTTGGCAGATCATGCACTCATCAGGAAATTTACCGGGCTTTGGTCATCTCCGAAATCCACAGAGAGTTGGGTCTTGAGAAACTGGAGACCCCCGATAGCCCAAAATGTCGCATCTTACTGGATGGGAAGAGGCTAATTCCTTTTTATTTTGAATCCAATATTTATAAGATCTTATCTTTTGAAATGGTCCCCACTTCATGGGGCCACAAGCTGTATATATGAATAGGTGCACACCAGATTTCAACCCAGAGGCAGACATCCCCAAAGCCATCCTTGTTTAGGTAAGGATTTGGAACTTTCCCATGCATTACTGGAACCTGAAGTCGCTTAAAGCAATTGGAAATTATCTCGAAAGATACATCAATATGGAAATCCCTAAGGATCACTAGACATGTACCCGGATATGTGTGGAGGTGGATCTAGAAGATGGATTACAGGAAGCCATCAAGCTCACGGTGGGAAACTGGTACCACTATCAAAAGTTGGATTATGAACAGCTTCCTTTCAAATGTAGAGGATTACATGAATGCCACCATTTCCTTCGCAATTGTCCCCAAAATCATGATAGTCAACAAGAAAAGGAGGTCGAGTGGCAAGCAGTAAAAAAAAAGCAAATCTAAGAATCATACATGGAATAAGAAAGCCTCGAAAACAACCCCCCCAGAAGCTCCAAAAGAGATCAGCAGTGGACCTCCGGTTATTGAAGATGACCTCAACACCAGTGAGATGAAAGAAATAGATAATGAAGCCAGCCCCACCTATCTTCTAGATCCAAGACAAGAAGGGGGAAAGGAAGTAGGAAATCAAGATAAATCTGAGGAGGAAACTGCTACTGATGAAGAGGAAGAGGAATAAGGATAAATCGAGATGGCCACTCTGAGTAAAAAAAAAGCAAGGGGAAGGAAATCAACTGAGGAAGTAAGGGAGAAATCCACTTACAAGGACAAACTACAAGGCTCCCAGCTAACCCTGGAAAAATTACTTCGAAACACTAGGAATACTCATCAACACGGGAAATCTCAACAAGGGATTCCCTCCTATGTCAAAAGTAAGTATTGAAGGTTCTCTCCTAGAACTGTAGAGGTCTGGGAATCAAAGCTAAAGAATAAGCTATGAAGGACCTGATTAGAATATCCCAACCATACATTGTACTGATCTAGGAGACTAAGTTGGAGAAAGAAGCATTTCTCCAAGTAAGTAGAATGGTTTTGGAATAAAGGAGGAGGAATATTTGTTAGCTCTAGAGGTGCCTCTGGAGGAATTGGAACACTCTAGGAAAATAAAAAATTTGAGCTTATCGAAACCAATCAACCTATCCACTGGATTCTTACCAAGTTGTTGCAAAAAGATTCCAACACCTAGGTTAGTCTCTTCAATATTTATGCACCTGCTATGTATTCTGGAAAAAAATATTATTGGAACCTTTTGAGGGAGGAAAGGGCCAGGGGACAGCTGGATAATGTTATTCTTATCGATGATCTAAATGTCACTTTGATTCAATCTAGAAAAAAAGGGAGGCTCTCTGGTTAGAGATCCAATAAGGGAGCAGGTTGATGAGATTATCTCTGAATTGGATATCTTTGATGTTATCCCAACTAAGGGGAATTTTATATGGACCAATAAGAGGCTAGGTTCGGGGAACATAGTAGCCATACTTGACTGCTTCTTGATTCAAGAATCCTTTATAATTATAGGGTTGATCGCCTCTTTCAAAATCCTACCCTTTGGGGGATCTGATCACAAACCTATTTCATTGTAGATAAAGAAAGACCAAAACTTGGGGCCTATCCCCTTTCGTTTTATCCCATTATGGACCTCCCACAAGTATTTCTTGGGAATTATCTCTGAATCATGGGCTTCTCTAGTGTTGGGATCTCCCTTTTACATCTAGGAAGAAAAATTGAGAAGAGTCAAATTAGCGCTCAAGAAATGGGCCAAGCTTGTTGCATCTCCAGCCCAAAGGAAAATCAATTCCATGTTAGCATTGGAGAATCAACAGGTTAGCATGGAGGAAGCTCAAATTTTAAAGGATGATCTGGAAAGAGAATTAATTCTTCACCAAGAGCTCCACACGGCCTGTAGATAAGAGGAAGAGAGATGGCGTAAAAAATATAGATGACTATTGATTAAATCCAGGGATCTGAACACAGCTTATTTTCATAAGCAGGATGAGGCTAGGAGGAATTGCAAAACCATTCTTGAAATTCAAACTAGCGACCAGGTCATCCAGGAGTTCGACCAAATCAACTTGGAAGCCACAAGGCACTTTAAAGCCATCTACTTAGCTGATGTAGCCATCGCTCCTCCAAACGCAGCTCTATTGGAACTTATTCCCAATCTGGTAAAAAAGAATGAAAATAATGGTCTCATGCAAAGGATCACATTAACCGAGCAGAAGTCAGTCGTGGAGAGCATGGAGGAGCATAAGGCACCAGGCCTGGACGGATTCAATGCTAGTTTTGTAAAAGTGTGTTGGGAAATTCTGCATAAATATTTGTTTAAGATGGTTCTAAGAGCTCAACATTGTGATAGAATTGGAGAAAGCACTAATCCTATTTTCCTAGCCCTTATCCCAAAGAAAAAAGATGCAGTGGCCTTTGATAGATATCGGCCCATTTCTCTCTGCAACATAGGGTACAATATCATTACCAAACTAATGGCTAACAAGCTAAAAATCATTTTGCCTCATATCATCCCAGAGAACCAAGGGGGATTCATCAAAATCAGAACAATTTGGGATAACATGATTTTGTTCCAAGAGGCTATCCACTCCAGCATAAAAAATCACGAAAAAGGAATGGTAGTGAAAATCGATTTAGCCAATGCATTCGATAGAGTCAGCCACCCCTTTCTCTTCCAAGTGATGAAAAGATTTGTATTTGATCAAGGCTTCATCCGTTGGGTCAAGGCCTATATAAGAAAGTCGTGGATAGCTCCACTAGTAAATGGAAGAGAAGCTAGATTTTTTCAAGCCACCTGAGGCCTTTAAACAAGGCTTCATGCTCTCCCCGTTGCTGTATGTAATCCAAGCCTTGGTGTTGAGCTTCCAGCTCAAGCAGGCCAGGATAGAACATGATATTATCGGCATCAGAATCATCTGAGGAACCAAATATATTAACCACGCACAGTTCTTCAATGATACTATATTTCTTGGAGGAGCCAGCCAGGTGATAGCGAGAAGGATTACGTCAGAATTGGGTGTCTACTGTTAAGCTTCAAGCAGTAAATTAAATCTTAGGAAAATTAAAATCTATAGCTGGAACATCAATCCTAGAGAAATGGCAGGCATCTCACGCATCTTGGGAATTGAGGGAGCTGCCAATTGGGAAAACTTCAGATGTCTGGGGATTCCAATTTCCAACAGCAAATAGAAAACCTATGACTGGAACTTGCTAATAAAAAAAGTTAGGAAGAGGATCCACTCCTGGGGAACGATATGGTTAAATATGGCAGGGAAAGTGGTTTTAATTAAATTCATACTCAACAGCTTTCTTCTATATCAGTGTTCCATGTTGTTGGCCCCATCCAGCATTCTCACCAAGATCAATAGCATGCTGAAAGCCTTCCTCTGGAAGGGAGGGAAAAGTACCGGAGGTAAGAAATTTGCACTTGTTAACTCATAGAAAATTAAAATGTCATGGATGCAAGGAGGTCTACATATCAAAGAGCTTAAATTCCAAAACATGGCACTGGGAGATAATCTCCTCTGGAATCTATTAGAGCCAAATCCTTCCTGGAGCAGCTAGGTGCTTAGATACAAGTACTATCCAGGACAAAGATTAATATGTCTAGACACGGAGATTGATAATAAGAAAGGATCATCAATTTCCTCACTGTGCAAAAAAATTCAGATCAAGTTCAAAGATGAACTCTTCTAGGCTCTTGGAAATGGTAAGCAGATTAAAATTTTCCAGGACTCCATCATGGGCAAGCCAATATTGGAAGGACTACCAAGAATCAAACAGTGTCTAGATAGCCATGGAAAATTCATGCTTTGGGACATCTCTAACTAGGAACTTGATCCTTCATTCCGTTGGATTCACTAGGTGCTTCCAGAGTGTCCAGCCGATTTGATAGAGGAGAGAGCTCAGTTCGTGGAGCAACTTGGTGGCGTGACACCAATGGCCAGAAACATGAAAGAATAGAGTGGATGATGGAACCGCTCTTGCATATACACAGCATACCAAGGATATGACCTATTCGCTGCCATTCCAACCGTACCAAACAATCCAAATTGTTGGGAAATGGTCTGGAGCATGAAGAGTCTTCCCAAAATTGACATGTTCAGCTAGACTCTCATGCATGGCAGAGTTCTTATTGGTGAGAATCTAGAGAGAAGAGGAATAGCTGGCCCTTTCTGATGCCCATTGTGTAAACAAAGTGATGAAACCATCCTTCATTTTCCATTCACATATCCCTTTTCTCGCAAGGTTTCGACACAGCTGCTACATCGTCTAATGGGCAACAAGGAACTACCTAGTAGCATTCAACAATGCTACATCTCCTGGGATAGTATGTATCAGGGCAGCTTGGTAAATAAAGCAGGGGTCAAAACCTATTGGAGTATGATTCCAAAAGTAATGTTTTGGAGCATATGGCTTGAACATAATCAAATAATTTTCAATGACAAATATCGTACTCCATATCAGATGATTGTTAAAACAAAGGCACTTTTGTGAGAAATCTGGAATGCCTCTTTATTGCTGAAAAACAAAGACAAGATTACTTCAGACGAATCCAGGTGGTTGGAATCCTTCAACATATCTGAAACAATCATTACTACAGCCAAGAAACCATTGGAAGTATGGGAACTAAGGATGGGTAAAACTTAGTTTGAAATTTGGTTTAAAGAGAGGAAAATATTTAAACTCTTCTTTGACGAGGCCTCGAAGGGGAACCCGGGTGTGGCAAGAGGAGGAGGGATATTCAAAAATATGGAAGGGAGCTACGAAAATGAATACTTCTAGAACATAGGAAAGGATACTAATAACATGGTTGAAGCTTATGGTCTTTGGCAAGGGCTTAAGCAATTGAAAGCCAAGGGGATTGAGGAAGCCATTGTGTTCGGTGATTCTCATATAATCATTCAGGAAATGAACAGGGAAAAAGCAAGGATTCGGCTTAAAGTTAGATAGAATGATAGAAATAATTATTTCCCTTTCAAAGAAATTCAAGCATATATAATTATATCATATTCTTCGGGAGCTGAATGGCGATGTAGATCTCGCGGTAAACAAAGCAATAAATCTGCATCAAGACGAGCTTCACTGTGAATCTTCTTCCTTTCAACGCTATTATGCCTTGAAGTGAGGCCCTGCCATACTATCAGAGTGTTAACTAGTTCTTTTTGAGTTTGCTCTTTTGGAGTTTCCATAACTCAGAATTTGTAACCCGCCCAATGGCTTTGCCACTATTTTTATAATCAACATTATAACTGTCTTTGTCTTAAAAAATGATATATACAGTGTGGATATGTGTTAGTGGAGTATTCTACGACTGAAGGTATATCCTACTCTCCTATTTATATGGGGTGGGTGAATCCCAATCGACAGAAAAACAATAAATTAATAAATAAAATAAAAATAAATAAATAAATAAATATTATTAAAAATAAATAAATAAATAAAAATGATCATAATAATCCTACTATCTTAAACCTTCTTTCATGGTATTTGAGAAGGGGGGAAGGGAAGAGAAAACCTCTTGTAGCCTTGAAGTTTGATGGATTTCCTTGAGGGATGTCCTTGCAGCTCCTTGAATTCCTTCACACCTGTAAATCTCACTACAAAACCCTTCATAATATCCTACCAAGCCATCTTTAAGAAATATAGGTTAGATCTAATTGCCTACCAATTCTACATCAACATAAAACTTGAAGGGAAAACATTGAACAAGAATTGGCAAGAAAATGAAATTGATCCATAATAGATGAACATGGAGAAATACTTACAACCCTTGAAGGTGCCTTCCTTCTCCATAGCCTATACCTACTCCTCTACCATCCATTCCTTCGATTCCCAAAAACCTTTGTAGTAGAAAAGTCATTTCTAGCCCTCAATTCCTCCAGCATGCCTTTACTCTCAAATTTGTCTCTTCTAATTCACCTCATATTCTTTTCTTATATAGAATTGGGGTTTGTGCACCCAATCACTTAACCATGAATGTGGCATTAATATTTTTGAAGCTTTTTTATTATTTTCTTCAAAAACCCAACTTTACCTAGTTTTTTAGGTATCAAACTTGATTTTCAGTATTTCTAGGAGAATTAATACCCATGTTAGGCATTTTTTCCACTGTATGAGTTATAGGAACTGGGCTTTGGCCCTTAAGTGGTCATGGACTTGGCCTCTTTAGAGATACCTTTGTATTCAAACATTTATTCCTTTGTGGAAGAAGTGGTCAAATGAGAGATTGAAGCTCTCAATTGTTCCAAAATTTGTATCTTCATGTTGCGAGCAAAATAAAAATATGTTTTCATACCAACACTCTTAAGGGTGTTAATTTTATTGTTAACAATATGTGTTTANAGATATATATATATATATATATATATATATATATATATATATATATATTTGTTGTGTTGATTGTATTCTACTATGATTTTGAGAGATTTGATCATATGTATATGGAAACAGTATAGTTAGAAGTTTTTTTCTACAAAGAAGTATTTTGAATAGTGAAAAAGTCAAATTTGTAGAGTTCCCCTTCGAAAATGCTTTTTGTGTTATCTTGAAAGATAACTACTTCACTAGATTCTAAAACTATTAATGGTGGTGTGGTTTATCAATGCAAGTCTCCAGAATAAATTTGGTTAAACAATAATAAGAATATCACTGAATTTGGCATTTAGAGACGAGATGACATTTGTTTCTAATTGAATCTAACTATTTCAACTTATTGATCTTCTTCAACAGAGGCCCCAACTACCAATTTCATGGTGATTTTAGAGTTCTCTACTTGGCTTCTCATGATCCACATTAGCATTGGTGCATATTTAAGCTCATTGTAAGTATTATGGTTATTTTCGATTGAATTTTATTATTCCATGTCCTTGGTAGAGGCCTCACTACTAATTTAATGATAATTTTAGAGTTTTCATGTTCCACATTAGTAGCAACACAAATTTATACTAGTGAGAGTGTTAAAAGTGATACAAATTCATGGTGAATTTATATATAATATATTATGCATGAGAATAAAGCATAAGTATTTTTTATGATTAACCATTTGTGATTATCATATCCATTTTTCTATATCATATGCATGCACCAATAGTGGCTAGACATGGTCTTCCTGAGATTGGGGGGTTCTTTCTTCTTTCTCATAGGATTCCTTATACAAATATCCTTAATGAACTTGATCTAGATAGGGACATCCTTAATAGTTTGAAGAAGAGGGATTTTTGTAGACATAATATTAAGTTCACCTAAAAGTTCATTTATAGATTGGGTGTTTATCTCATTTTGTTCTAGCCTCTCGGGATACGATGGAATTTGTTGAGAAGGATCGAAAAGGATTGTTTCTTGATTTTCTTACTCTTCAGGTTTCTTGTCTTCTGTAGGTTCAATGATAATATGTGGTAAATGAGGTATTACTATATTTATCGAATGAAGTTTTAATCATTTAATTCCAGATAATCTAATGAGTGTGATTGATAATGTGTCATCTCATTATTGTAGATTGGTTGGGTTTGTCTATTATTTGGGTTTAGTGCATATTGAGAAAGGATTAGTGGTTGTTTGGGGATTTGTGTAGAGTTCTTAGTAAGAGGTGTACAAGGTGGACGAAAAAAAACTTGTAGTTGTTGTCCTTGTGGATTCCAAGGTTGGGTAGGATTAGGTCATTGGCCTTGAGTTTGTCATGGAGACTAAAATGGGAAAGGTTGATTTTGAAGATATTTCCACTTTTGTGGCATTTAATTATGCAATTGGAAATTTGGGTGGTTAGGGGAATACCAATTTGAATATGGATTATACATGTGATTACCATAAGCATAATAAAAATATTGAGGATGGGAGCAAGGTATAAATTGTTACAATTTTCTTAGTGGTTCTTGCCTCCTCTTATTAATGAATCACAACTACTCATGTTGTCTTCTACTCCTTGATACACAGCCTTTAATCCATATAAATAAGGTCATTTGCTTGTTCGAAAATCCTCTTCACAAAATCCACATACTTCCACTGTATTTAGTGGACATTCATACTTGGCATGTTTCCTTTTGCACTTAGGGCAGAAAATAGCCAAGGATCTTTTAGCCTCTTCATTCTTCCTCTTAATCGGCATGGTGTCTAGTTGTATAGCCAATGATTCAATATGTTAGTTTTCATGTCCTCTTATAAGCTTCCAATTCCAATCCTTGTGAGATTGATGCTATATATTTTAATGACTATGGGACATCATTTATGCCACCCCTATTCAGATTTCCTACATCTTTGGATTAATTTTTGAGCATTTGCTTTATATTCCTGTATGTCAATTGAAATATTTAACCATTTGCATTATTGTTGAATATGACATTATTGTTGATGTGTAGGGTTGTCATGCTCCTGACCATGAACAAAAACCTAATCTTGCATCACCCATTCCACCCAAATAGAATTTGTGCCATATAGACATCCTCTTTAGAAAATTGGAGGAATTTTCCATGGAATCAAAATTCTTGGAAAGGTGGTAACTATGATTTTAAAAATTTGTAGAAAAGACATGAAAGATAGAATCATGGACCAGTTCTGACTACTAGGATAGGCTTTGGTTGGATTGATGAATGGTCATGGAATAATCTGAACATATGCTTGAAGACACCATATAGATGTGTATCTTCGAATGTGTTATTTAACGATGATCCTCTTTCCTACTTTTGATTGCTTTGGATTGGTCGACTGAGACTCAACCATAGATGACAGTCAACTGAGTATCAATAGGAATTTTCATCAACTGATATTTGACCAATAGTGACTATCGATCAATGTTTCAATTGGAATGTTTTTCAACTAAGTTTTGACTACTATTGTTGTGTTTGCTATTGATTATTCCTCGATTGTGTTTAAGGGGGGGATTCAAATTATTTGTTGTGTAAACCCAGATTTTGTTGACTTGATTGTTTCTTGTTGAAATGATTGGACCGACTAAAGTATGATGGGAGATATGATTATGTACTATTACAAGTACCTAATTATTAGATCGACAAATACTGTATTGCTAGATAGAGACTTCTTGTACTTGTTGCGCTTATGGCTAGTCAACTACTCAACTGGATTGTGTTGTTTTATTGTCTAGATGATTTATCGACTATGATTGTATTTAGATAACAATATTACATATTTTTTTGGGTGGTTGCATTGATTTTGATGATCAGGTGATAGTATTTTAGAATTCTTCTTAGGAGTGTTATTATACCAGGGATTATCAATGTTTGTAGTTTAGATCAAATTAAGGGGGGAATGTTGTGTAATTTGTTCTTTCCTCCAAGCTAATTTTATGGGAGGTGTTGGAACCTATGGTCCACTAGGACCCTCACCTTGTTGGATTATGTCCACTTTGGATTTCAAATCCACTTTTTATGGATGGTTACAACCAATGTGGTCCACTTGTTGTTGGTTTGGTCCATACCCAAACCTATTTATAGATGATCTCTTAGATCGCTATATCATCACACTAGATCATATATATTCATGTTTAAGTGAAATCACAATGTCTTTAGACACCCACACTGTTTACTTGAAATAATTTATCTTCTGCTGGTTAATCACATCTCCCAACACAAACAAGGGAATCTCATACACCAATTTAGTGTCTGGCTTGGTCATGGCCTTAAAATTATATTATTATTAGTATTTATATTATTTGAAATAATTTGGATGATTTGTGTTGTCGCTATCATCCTAGCATTATATTGTGAATTCTAAGATATTTAATGATATATACATTATGGATATGTGTTCAGAAGAAGAAGAAAAATTATTGTCTATTCCCTACTTTCTAACCTAAATTATGAATTATGGATTCTAAGGGATTTATATATATATGTATACATATATA
>LPNX010712623.1:127928-215949 GCA_001517045.1 Pseudotsuga menziesii | reverse complement strand
TATATATATACATATATATCTATATATCTATATATACATATATATACACACATATATACACACACATATATATATATATATATATATATATATATATGTGTGTGTGTGTGTGTGTGTGTGTGTGTGTGTATGTATATACATATATATGTATATACATATATAGATATATGTATATATATACATATATGTATATATACATATATATACACATATATACATATATGTATATATATATATACATATATATACATATATATGTATGTGTGTGTGTATATATATATACAACATTTTTGTTGTGTTAATTGTATTCTACTATGATTTTGAGAGATTTTGGAAACAATATAGTTAGAATTTGTTTTATACAAAGAAGTATTTTGAATAGTGAAAAACTCAAATTTGTAGAGTTCCCCTTCAAAAATCCTTTTTGTGTTATCTTGAAATATTTAGATTCTAAAACTATTAATGGTGGTGTGGTTTATCAATGCAAGTCTCCAGAAACCCGGATGCAGGTGACATGCCACATGGCGCACCCACGAAACCCAGGCCCATGGGCCTGACCCATGGCGAAGGAAGGACACTGCATTTAAGCAGTCCTGAGTGTCAAGATTTGGCTCATTCTTTCTAACAATCGGGTTGTCTTTTTAACCTAGTGGGTATCGGCCTAAGTGCACCATCTTTAAGTGTTTGTTGTGTGTGACATTCATGTTGCATGCCTGGCAGACTTCTTGTTGTTATAATGGGATGATTTTTCCACCCCTTCGTAACATTGTGATTTGGATTTGGCTTGGGAATTGGGCTTCAACTACTTGAGGATTTCTTCCAATCATTGATATTTCTTTTGTTTCTCCTACTTGCTCTTGGATTTTTGGATGCCCTTGGGGATATGCCTGCTCTTGGTTCTCTAGGTTCACTGCAATGCCTCGGCACCGAGGAACGCCGATACGAGGAAGGAGTGGTCGTGGCACTCCCACAATGAATTTGGTAGCAGAGGAAGGATATGGGGAGGATTTCTCCATCCCTATGCTCCTACTTATTGAAAATTGAGAGGCCCACATCATAGCAGACCATCTCTCTATTGGGCGACATGGAGTACGAATTGATCTGTATTGTCTTATCAAGAACATGTTGGGAATCTTGATGGAGGACATGGTGAGAAATTGAGAAAATAAAAAGGACTCCACTCAGACTTTGAGGGCTTACCCGATCAAAATGGAAGCCATAATTGAAAGTTTGGAAACAACCTTTGGTTAGCAGACCTGCGCCCCTAATCACCATGCTGGAAGCTACTTTAGATTTGCAAAAGGCATGTAAGAGAAGACCTCTATGATTGTAGGAGCTAGCGGGGATAGCACAAATCGTAAACACAAGGCTCTGGCTAGTCTTTTCTTTCTGATTCCCTCCACCGTTGGCCATGTCTTAACGAAGTGATTCAGAGGAACTCGAGAACATATTGGTCCCTTTTGTCAAAATACAATGCCTCTTCCTATTAAGCATCCAGAGAAGGATTCTGAGGAGGAATATTATTATGGTTTCCCAATCCTCAGGAAGACTCCCACTGATAAACATGCACCAGAAGTGCCCAGCTAAGGAGGTCCTGGTTCTAATCTATGTTTTTCATCTCTTTTGTCTTAATATGCTTTATAGTATGTGATATTTTAGTTTCATAGGCTACTACCAGCAATATTTCTCTATAGGAATTCTCTAGTCTCCCCTTTCAATACAGGGATTTTGTTATTTTGGACATATGTATTTTGATATGTTTGAGTACCTGAGATGGTGGCTTCACTCTCTCATACCACCTCAAACAACACTTCATGATGTAATCTTTAATGTTTATGATTAATAGATTACTGCAGCTTACAAAAAAGTGCAAGTCTCCAGAATAAATTTGGTGAAACAATAATAAGAATATCACCAAATTTGGCAGTTAGAGATGAGATGACATTTTTTTTCTAATTGAATATAACTATTGCATCTTTTTGATCTTCATCAACAAAGGCCCCAACTACCAATTTCATGGTGATTTTTTAGTTCTCTACTTGGCTTTTCATGCTCCACATTAGCATCGTTTTGTATTTAAGCTCAATGTAAGTATTATGGTTATTTTCGATTGAATTTGAGTATTGCACATCCTTGGTAGAGGTGCAGCTACTAATTTAATGATAATTTTAGAGTTTCTTCTCAGCATCCCATGTTCCACATTAGTAGTAACACAAATTTAAACTAGCGAGAGTGTTAAAAGTGATACCAATTCATGTTGAATTTATATATAATATATTATGCATGAGAATAAAACATAATCCTTTTTTATGATTAACCATTTGTGATTATCATATCCCTTGTTCTATATCCTATTCATTGACCAATATTGGCTAGACATTGTCTACCTAAGATTGTGGTGGGGTCATTCTTCTTTCTCGTAATATTCTTTATATAAATATCCTTAATGAACTCGATCTACCTAGAAGTTCATTTATAGGTTGGGTGTTTATCTTATTTTGTTCTAGCCTCTCAGGATAGGGTGGAATTTATTGAGAAGGATTAGGGCTTGTTTCTTGATTTTATTACTCTTCAGGTTTCTTGTCATCTAGGTTCAATGATAATATGAGGTAAATGAGGTATAACTATATTTGTTGGAGGAAGGTTTAACTCATTTAATTCCATATAATCTAATGAGTAGGATTGATAATTTGTCATGTCATTCTTGTAGATTGGTTGGGTTTGGTACATATTGAGCAAGGATTTGTGGTTGTTTGGGGGTTTGTGTAGAGTTCTCACTAAGAGGTGTACAATGTGGAGGAAACAAAACTTGTTGTTGTTTTCCTTGTGGCTTCCAAGCTTGGGGAGGATTAGGTCATTGACCTTGAGTTTTTCATGGAGACTAAAATGGGAAAGGTTGATTTTGAGTATATTGCCACCTTTGTGGCATCTAGTTATGCAATTGGAAATTTGGGTAGCTACAGGCATACCAATTTGAATATAGATTATACATGTGATTACCATAAGAATAATAAAAATATTGAGGATGGGAGTAAGGCATACATTGTTACAATTTCCTTGGTGATTATTGCCTCCTTTGATTAATGAATCACAACTACTAATGTTGTCTTCTACTCCTTGATACACAACCTTTAATCCTAGTATAATTAATGCCATTTGCTTGTTTTAAATCCTCTCCACAAATTCCACATACTTCCACTGTATTTAGTGGATATTCATACTTGGCATGTTTGCTTTTGCACTTAGGGCAGAAAATAGTGAAGGATCTTTTATCCTCCTCATTCTTCCTCTTAATCTGTATGGTTTCTAGTTGTATAGTCAATGAATTTAATATGTTAGTTTTCATATCCTCTAATAAGATTTCAATTTCAATCTTTATGAGCTTGATGCTATAGACTTTAATGACTATGGGACACCATTTACTCCACCCCTATTCTTATTGCCTACATATTTGGATTATTTTTTGAACACTCGCTTTATATTCCCCTATGTCAATTTAAATATGTCACCATTTGGAAGGAGTTTTAAGGTGTCCATCAAGTATTATTTTAGTACACCTCTAAGAACCACTAGCTTAAGAGATTCATCATCTAAAATGTAGTTATGAGATTGTTAATGTAGCTTAGTTGGAACCTTTCATCATAATATTTCAAGGAGTCATGGTCTCCTTGTACCATTTTCAATATTTCATCTCTGGCCTTGCAATAATCTCCAAAATTCTCAAGGAAGGTTTACTTCATTTAATCCCAATTTCTGAAATTAGTTTCTTCTAAACAGCCATATTAAGTCTAATGCCTTTAGGGTAGAAGGAAAGAGCCTAAGTTTTTTAACATATTAGGTGTAGTCATAGTTTCTACCTAGAACCTCAAACTCGAAAACAAAGGTATCATGGTGTTCAGTAGTTATCCCATTGAAATGAGGAAGAACAAAAATATTGATGTTCTTTATTCTTGTTTCCACATGATTTTTTGTTCCTTTATCTCTTCTACCATGGTGTTTAGAGATGGATATTTTTCTTTGTCTTCAACTCCTAGATAAGAAAAATGATTCACAAGATCAAAGACATGATTTATGAAAATCACTGCAACAATGTGCTCTCTTTCATTAGGTTCCTCAACAAATTTCTCAATGATATGTTGTATATCAATTGGGTTTTCTTTAGGAAGATGATTTGCAAATTCATCAAAATCATATTAATGTTGTTCTTGTTCATTAGTACTTGCTTCAACTACACAAGACACAGGTCTTTTTGGCACAATTATGTCATACTTGCCTCTAGGCCAATGCCAATACAAACTAAGTATATATGCTTTTTTTCTTCTAAACAACAACACACAAAATTGGTGGGCCAAAGAATTACTACAATATATATTAAATCCCATAACTTCACTTTAATTATAAACTAATGGATTGTGCAAATTTATGATGAATTGTGCACTATGTATGCAAACTGCAAAGGTCAAATTTGAACTATTAATTGTAACACCCCAGTTTTGACCCCAATGCATTAAATATACATGATATATATATATATATATATATATATATATATACATTGTAAATAATCACAATGTGGAGGTAAAGGCCAAGGCCCCACCATCGATTTGGTTATGTTATGTTTCGGATTGGAATTATCATCGATAGTATATCGGGACATACAGCATATATTAAGTTGTAGCATCATGTAACTATGATTTTTAAATAAATAAACCCAACCAGCTATGTTCACTACAACCAAATTGAGAAGGGGCATGATTTCCTAAGGTTAAGGGGGGGATTGATAAACCTGGATCCCGTGGGAAAAGCCATGTGTTACCACTCTTTTTGCTCACCTTCCCTTGTCTCATCCAACCACCACCTTAATCATTCTGTTGTTAGTTGGGGAATCTATTTACTGGTAGGAAAACTCCTATGCTCATGCCTGCACTCTCTCCATGACGCGCCTTTTGGGTTGTGGATGGTCTGTCCATTATCTCGATCATGAGTTGTTCGTTTTCCCCATGCAGAGCGGAGTTAAAAGGGATTGCAATCCATTGTGTGGGGGTTCATTCGTTCTCCTCTTCCTCACCGACTGTTGGCTTGAGGATCGGTTCTTCCTCTTGTTCACGCAGAAAGCCTGTGTTTTGACTCCACCATTGTCGGACTGTGAAATGTTGCCATGGTTTTTCACTGTGGGATGTTTTATGTGGTTTCCTTGGTGACATGTCTCCCTCCTGTCTATGTTGAGGATCATCTTCCTACCCGCGTTCCTGTTGTAGTTGTCCAGATATTTCATTATTGATCGTGGACTATGGTTTTCTTTTGTGGTTCGTTGGCCGTTGTTTTCCACCTTTGTTGGACACATTTTCCCTTGTGAATTGGCTGCGGTAGGTGGTTGTGGGATCATTTTGGCCACGATAGGGCCAAGAATAATCCAGGGAGTTTCTTTTACCTTGTTAAAGCTTTAATAGCTAGGTTTCTGCATGCACGCAGTGGTTTTGTCCTCGGACTGCATTGGAGTGGTGAATGAGGGCCTAATATGCTTGATAAACCTGGTGGGTTAGGAACCACACAAACAGAGCTAGTGGGTTGGCTTTCTTGTCCACAACCCCTGAATAGCACTAGAAGGGAGATCAGGGTCTGAGGGACTGCGTTGCAGAGAAAGGACTGATTTCCTTGTGTTGGGTGTGTGTGGGTGTTCTAGAAGCCAGGGTAGTTCTGGTGTCAATGTCTGTAGCTCTTCAATGGGCTCACCAACTTAACATTTAGCCTTTCCTAGCTCTTGGATGGCCTGATAAACCCAACTTGGTTGACTTGGATGATCCGTTGTTCACCTGATACACCCAACTGTGTTGCCTTGGTTGAACTGTGTACCCTTGTGGGGTTGTTATCCTTGGCTTTGTGTAAGCCTACTAGTTCCTTATTCCTGGGGAAATCATGCCCGGCTCAGGGGTGGCAGCGTTGCCGAGAGATTAAAGAGCACACATGCCTATGGTTGGGTGGAATGTTGCAGCGACGTAGCTGGTTCCGGGAAAAGTTCTCTATAAGATAAGTATTCTTGCCTAACTTGTGTCTGCAACCATATTTACCATTGATAAATGATGATGTACATGTCAAATGCTGATTGATATGTTTTGCTTCTGTTTTGTATATGAATGATTATGCTTCATAATATGTTTTATGTTTTTAAGTATCATGCTTCAACATTATATGCATGTATGTTCATGTTCATGGGGCTAGATGCCTGGTTGATTTGGTGTTTAGTAGCATCCTCTTGCCATTCAGAGGGTTGGGGACGTTACATTAATTATAAGGAATACTATCAAAAAATAAATTCTCAACTTTGATAACTCATTCTAATTCATCCCTCATGCACTTTGGTATATGACTTTCACTCCTATATACTTTGACAATGTGAAGAAGATATATGAAGGTCTAGGGTCATTGCCTCTTAGCTAAGAAACCAATTAAATGAAAAGGAATCTTGGAGCATGTTGGCCCTAGGGAAATATAGGCAGAATTCAATTAGAATTATGCCCGAGAATGTGAAGAATTCAGACGCATGAAGGAAAATGAGTTGTGATAGAAGTATAGAAGGAAGAACAGAAGCAGACGAAGGGAGAACATAAGCAGATAAGGAAGAAAGAGGAAAGGCAAGAAGTAGTCACAGAGGAGCTATGACAGAAGAAG
Source organism: Pseudotsuga menziesii (assembly GCA_001517045.1). NCBI lineage: Eukaryota > Viridiplantae > Streptophyta > Pinopsida > Pinales > Pinaceae > Pseudotsuga > Pseudotsuga menziesii. Next base: position 209,280 of record LPNX010712623.1, on the reverse strand, counting down.
AGTTCGTGAAGGAAGAGTTAGGGACAAAAGAGAAGTCACAACAGAAGGAAAGGATGCAATGATATCAGTTGTGATGAAAGGAACCATGATAGAGAAGGAGTGCAGTGGTGCAACAACTTAAAAAATGGCAATTCAAGGAATATCGTTGGTATGAGGTCAACTAGAGTCAGTGGGAGTCACACGTGTTTTAAGGAATAAAAGCATATTTGTAATTCGGTTCATTAGTGCCTACTGAAAATTGTCACTAGAATAGGAATGACAGTTTGTTGGATAACTGACTGAATTCAACTGATAGAGACATGCAAGAGTATATAAGAATGAGGAATGAAATTTGTATGTGTGTCACTTACTGAGTTGCTTATGGTTGTTGCTTACCTAATTACCTAGTCAGTTCACTTATAGAGTCGGTTAGTTGGTTTTTGTATGTAAGAAGAGTCGAATAGTCTGCATCTGAGTGCGCATAAGTATAGAGAAGAGTAGTTGATCAAGGTTGTGTGCAGATCAACAATAGAGCCAAGTAGGAGAAGATTGAGTTACAAAATACCATAGATCATGAGAGGAGAGAGAAGTCTGTATAGAAAAGAGAAGAAGATCTAGAACATAATTTGCAGCTCAGTGCGCAGACCAAATGTGTCATATATTTCTCATGCCAGATGAAGAGCACCCTTGTGGTTTTCCCTGGATGGGTTTCCACATTAAATACTATGCATTGAGTAGATGATGAAGGTGTTTATGTCGCATGAATGTATATGATGAATGTACTTAAGTCGCATGAATGCCTATTGTGATTCAGTGTTTATGTATTTGCTTATGAATGAGTTCCCTTATGCATGAGTCGCACTATTGATAGATAACATGTATGTTAAAGCTTATATTGTTGTTATAATCTCTGTGATGGATAAGTTAAGTAGTGTCTTATCGGTGCATAGTAAGGTTATGTAATACACCCATCGGCCTTGGTTGAGTGAGTTGGTAAGGTTCCAAGGGAGAAGAAACCTCCACCTAACTCAGGAAACCTGGTTGTGGGGGTTACCCATAAGATATCTCTCAGGTGAGACTGCATCTACGTCGTAGGTGTTGTCAATTGAGCCTTTCCCTATGAAGGCGATATCTTGGGCTTTGTTGCATGTGACAGAAGGTATAAACCTGGGTTGAAGGGGAGAAATGCCAACAAATGGTTTTGTTGTTGGGACCATGAATAATTTTGGTGAGGGACATGTTTTGGCATCCCACGAAGTTATAAATCCAAGAATAGGTGGATTTTACAGCATTAGAGTTTGCACAAGAAGAAAGTAAAGGATCGTGGTTGAATCCAACGAGGTGGATAGAGAGATACCTTTATACGAATATTCACAAGATTTTATTTTCCAAATTCCCTATTGTGTTATATGAATGGTTGTCAAAGTTAGCAACCCAGAGAAATAATTTCCAAGGAGGAGAACCGACGGAGTGGAACCCTCAGTTGATTCAATGACTAAAAAGTACTAGCAATCATGTGTCGAGGACTGACGATTTTTAGCTAGATAGTATTATGTACAGATACATTACTAAGTTTGTTGTTGACATAATAACCTCATATAGTGATGCTGAAAAAAAAATTCCAAGGACCATGAGGAAGATACTTGACATCTTTGAAAACCTAGATAAAGATGCTTGTATGTGAAAAAGGAATCCTGAGAGTGGAGTCTGATAGTTAGAAGGACTTTGCACAATAATTTGGGATATGTCATAACATAAGTACACAAAAACTAGACCAAACTAAGATGATATGTTCCCTGTTGATAGTGGAACTAAACTAGGAGGTGGATGTTTAAGGAGCGGAAGAAGATTTCGGTTGGAAAAGAGAAGAAAAATTGTGACAAGAAGAGGATGTTGCAGTACGACCAGAGGAGAAGACTACGAGCTAGAATCACATCTTGACGAAGGTTCTTGTGATGAAGAAGACGAATATCATCCAATATCTGAAAGAGAAGAAGAATAAGAAGAAGCTACAGATACAAAGCACGAGTAAGATACACATATGACCTTGCACACATCGGTGGAGGTAATATCTAGAAACTCGTCTCCCAACGGTTTTGTAAATACAAGTAATAATAACACTGTGAATAGAGAACAAGGGAATCCCACTAGTAAAAAAAATGTCCTCGTGTAACAAGAGTCAATATAATGGTTGGAAATGATATTACATTGCCTATATTTAATGGAAATGAGTTAGAAGACCCAAAGTAACATTGGTTTCTATGTGAATCTGTATGGACCGTGAGACATTCCAATATGAAGCAATAAAGTAAGCACAGATGATCACAACACTGAGAATTTGTGCGCTAGACTGGTACATGAAGTTCTCTATAGTTCCAACAGGAGTTGCTGAGAAAACACTCGATCAAATTCGAGTGGGATTAATATACAAGTTCAAAAATCCGAAGTTTGAGTCGTAGTGCATTACAGAAATTAAAGAAATCAAGCAGTTACCTATAGAGTCAGTCTGGGAATTTGACCAGATATTTAAGACATTAATGGCTAAAGTAATATTTCAGATGTCATACGTGCAACACGAGGAATGGTTCATTCAGCATTGTTTCCGCGCATTTGAATCTCGTTGATGCAACAGAAGATTGTGTCACAGAAAGAATATCTGGAGATAACAATGAAGTTAGAATCCTCACCGATTTGAGAGAACAATACAAGAATGATGACAATTCAGTTGCAACTAGATAACCTTAGGCTACAACTCTAGGACATTAATAAAGGGAAAGAGATCCAAGGATAAATCTGGTGTACTCGATGCAGAACGAAGGGACACCATAAAAGATAACTTCCCGATGCTCATGAACTATGTAGCAGCAAGAGTGTCGAGCCCAACAAATACAAAAGGGATTCCTTGCTGTATAATATGTCAGACCCAAGGTCATCGGTTGGAAGAGTTCTTGTAATTGTAAAATATTGTAAGTACACCAGCTAGTCTATATTGTAATTTTTGTAATTTTCTAGGACATGATGAGAATGATTGCAAAGCATTCCAGTAGCTGCAGGAGAAAATGGTTGATACCTTCCTGATGAAGAATGATGAGCATATACAAGTTGATAGAGCAAAATCTCAATACCCACCTGCTCAATATCCACTGGCCCAATATCAACAAAATCGGTATCCTCAACCCCAATATCAATAGAACCAGTATACATCGTAGGAATGTTACCCTCAACATAGGGGGGGTGTAAATTTTTGGGGTCGAGGACAACAACAAGGAGGAGGAGGAGGATTTGGTTGCAGAAGAGGACAAATCAAATGTTATAATAGTGGAAAACCAGGACATTTCGCTCAGGACTGTGTGATTCCTGTGAAGGAATGTTCATATTGTAAATTTGTCGACCACACCATTGAGGACTTCCATCAACATATTGCTAAGTGGCATGCCAAGAATATGGGAAAACCAATTCCCCTGTAGAATCCCAACCAGAAGATCCATATGATTTCTATTGAGCCGAGAGAAGCAAACATTGTTGTCGTGACAAGAGGAGGTGATGCGGCTGGAACAGACCAAAATGCACAGCATGACCAACCACAAGTGTGATCGGTAGCACAAAAGAAGATATCATTCGATGTCCATAGAGAAAAGGAAATATTCTTGGATTCCCAACCATAATTCATCGACCGAAATCAAGCATCGACGTCTGCTCCCACATTACCAAGAGGACAAGTAAGGGAGATGCCTAAAATATTCGATCAGATATTTCGAAAGCAACCGACGAGAAAGGATCTAAACTTAAAGAATTTTTCAAAATTTGCTTATCGATGATCCACAATAAAGATGTTGTCACAAAATTGATAGATTTAATAGCAGAAACTCAAGAAGATCTGTAACCATACAGAAGACTTCACCATGTTGGAAAAAAAATTAAAAACCGATCATGAGATAAGAATGATTGCACAGATAGGCAATTATGATATGGATTATATCATTTTATACCTGGGCTCTGATGTCAATATCTTGACAAGAAAAACATGGGAAAGAATTGGAAAACTAAGATTGGATTGGTCTCCCATTCAGCTCAAGTTGGAAAATCAGCCGAAGGTCCTACCTGTTAGTTGACTGACTCAGGTTCTTGTCGAAGTAGACAGCCTGAGTACATATGTGGATTTCAAAGTGATCAACATTGTTGATGATACAAACCCGTATCCTATAATTTTGGGGATTGACTGGGCGATAGACAACCAAACCATCATAAAATTTCAAGAGACGAATATTATCATTTGAATATTTAGAGATAAGGGTGGTCGAGCCATTTTATCCACTAGAAGGATAGAGATTTGTCGCACCAGTGCATAATGAAGGACAAGGTGACTATCTCAACCATATCTATAATATCACATCTGTAGGAGACGACTTTGTAAATCCAATTGTTCATGGAAATCTAAGTTGGTGGAGTGTTAGCTCCTGTACATCTGATTCGGATGAAGCATTAGAAAATTGGCAGAATCATATACACCAAGTATCTATGAGGAAATGCATAAGAATCACAACGCTTGTGCGGCGGGTAGGAGTTGAGGCAAGTGACCTACCTACATACGAAGGTTTACCTAACCTTATGTCTTTTCTAACAAAGTTTGAAGTGAAAGTTATAGAATCACATCAATTTTCCACCTTCGACTTTGTGTTGAAATGTATACCTTCTAGATGGTGGGGTACACTTAAACAATCTATCTCGAAATGACCGCAATGTAGAATATTGTTGGAGATTGGATTTGGAGAAGAGATTAGTTATACTAGTTGCAAATATGCAGGATTGATGGATCATGTCCAACATATTGAGTATTGTTGCACGACATGGTAGACATATCTACAATAGGAGTGGGTTCATCACTTCATACATACACTGGACATGATACCAAGTAATCGGTATACATGATCAGTTGAGATGCAATGAGGAAATATTGAATGGGAGGAGTTAGCTACTAGCTTCACACATACATTTGAGTTTGTAGATAACCATCCTTTCATTGATGTTGCATTACAAGTAATGAAATCGAAGATATTTGAAGATATCCATGTCACGATGACAAATTTCAACCAGAGCAGTGTGACAATCCACCATTGGATGGAATGCTACAACGTGGTGGGAGAACCCGGTGATGATGACCCTCTCGATGTAAACATTCCAGAATATGAAGGTACACATGGAGTGGAAGGACTTGGTATTTCTAGCGACCAATTCCTGAGTCCACTCAAAATTAAGAAAATTAATATGGGCTCACCAGAAAATCCAAAGTCTACCAATATCGGATATTATTAGGATGATGAGACTGTAGGAAAGATCATGGACTTATTGCATGATTTCTAGAATCTATTCCCTACAAAATTTTCAGAGATGAAGGGGATCATCAAAGACCTGGGAGAAATGAAAATACCTTTGAGGCCCGATGGAAAATCGATCAAGCAGTGGCCATACCGAATGAATACACGGTATAAAGAGAAATTCAAAGCATAGTTAGATTGAATGTTGGATGCAAGTATTATAGAGTCTTTCAAAGAATTAGACCGAATCATCCCGATAGTAGTACAAGAAAAAAATGCTATGGGTGAAGTAAGAATCTGCATCAACTTAAGAAAACTGAACGACACTTGTTTGCATGAACCATTTCCAACCCCATTTACATATGAGGTACTAGAGAGTATAGGGCATCAGGAGATTTATTCATTCATTGATGGTTTCTCTGACTACCATCATATTTGAATTGCAAAGGAAAATATGCACAATACCACCTTTTTTATGGAGTGGGGGTGTTTCCAGTACATGGCAGTTCCCTTTGGACTCAATAATGGTCCTACAATTTTTCCCAAAATAGAACTTGATGTCTTTAAATATTTTATTCACAAATTTCTTGAAGTCTACTTTGACGATTGGACAATATTTGGGCTCATTAAGGATCACATTGAGAGCCTCAGGATGATGCTGGAATGTTGTCACAGGTATCAAATTTCATTAAATTTAAAGAAATGCATCTTCTGCAACCCATTTCGAATTTTGTAGGGCCATGTGGTCTATTGCGATGGAATGTTGGTTAATCCTACTAAAATTGCAATCATCCTTGACCTACCACCACCAACCATAGTTAAGCAATTGCGTGCAACATTGGGACACACGGGATACTACAGAAAGTTTATGAAAATATATGCGGAGGTGACTGCTCTGATGGAAAAGTTACTAAAGAAATATATTAAGTTACTAAAGAAATATATTAAGTTCCAATGGACAGAAAGTTGCCAAGAGAGTCTGGACACATTGAAGAACAAGATGGTTATAGCACCCATAGTTGTATTTCCATATTGGAATAAATAGTTCCATGTACATGTCGATGCATCGTCTGTTGCGCTCGGTGTGGTACTAATGCAGCCTGGCGAAGGGTCAATAGACCATCCTATAGCCTTCGCCAGCAGGAAATTATCTACAGCAGAGAAGAACTATACCATGACAAAAAGAGAAGGGTTAGCGATGGTATACACTATGCATAAATTTAGAAACTACTTATTGGGTGGACATGTTAAAATGTACACAGACCATTCTGCATTGAAATAGATGGTCAATAAGCCAATGTTGGGGGGGGCATCTGTTGGTGGATTCTCCTCTTCCATGAATTTGATTTTGAAGTAATTGTTAAACCCGGTAGATTGAACTTGGGACCAGACCATCTTTCGAGTATCGAAAGTGGTGAAGAGCTTGGTAACCTAAACGATAGTCTCACTGATGTGCAATTGTTTTTTATAACCATGTTTCACGATCAGTATAGAGATATCATACAATCTTTTAATACAATTTATGTACTAGATGAATTCACCACTGCGCAGAAGAAACAGTTGGTTGTGCGAGCTGTGTACTTCCAATTGATCATTAGATAGTTATACAAGATGGGCCCTGATGATATTCTTCATCACTGCATCTTAGAACATGAGCATTCGTCAATATTAAATGAAGCACATGTTGGTGTCGTAGGAGGCCATTACACTAGAAAAGATACGGTGCGCAATATTTTGCAAGCAGGATTGTCGTGGCCCACCATGCATGCAGATGCTAGGGATTATTGTCGTAGCTGTGATGTCTACCAGAGAACGGGAAAGTCTTCGCAATGAGATGATATGCCACTAGTACCATAAGTAACATTACGGGAACTTGATAAATGGGTCGTTGATTTTGTGGGCCCTATTAGTCCAATAGGGAAGCACATAGGTGCATGTTATATTATCACTACGACCGAAAACATGACAAGATGGGTCGAAGAAACACCAATAAAATATTGTACTACTGCAAAGTTTTTGTTTAAAAATGTAGTGACAAGATTTTGATGCCCAAATATTTTAATAAGTGATCAAGGTGCACACTTTGTCAAACAATTGATTGATGAACTTATGGAGGAATTCCATATTCAACATAGAAAGACAACACCATATCACCCTTAAGCAAATGGTGTTGTTGAAGCATTTAATAAGATACTGGAAAATGCATTGACAAAGATTTGTAATTCCCAAAGAGATGACTAGAATCATAAAAATTTCTGGAATACTTTGGGCATATCACACGACTTGTAAAAAACTGACAGACCACACTCTATTTCGCTTGGTGTATGGATAGGAATATGTGATTTCAATGGATTATATTGTATAAAATATAATAATCATTGTAATCACATAGATGATAGATGTTGATGTTGTCGAGGATATATTGTCACAACTTGTACAGGTGGAAGAAGAACATTTTGTCGCATGGTATTACCAAAATTTCGAAAAACAAAGACAAAAAGTATGGCATGATCGACACATTAAGAACAAAAAGTTTCAGGTTGGAGGATTTGTTCTTATGTATGACAATAAATTCTTCAAGAATCCTGGTAAGTTAAAGACACAATGACTTGGACCGTATATTGTAATTCATATCACTAATGGAGGCGCAGTGCAGTTACAAAAGCTAGATGGAACACTTGTCAAATGATTTATAAATGGAAGTCGGTTGAAACCGTATCACAACAGTTGCGACTTGGTCGCATAAAAGAGAGAGAGAGAGAGAGAGAGAGAGAGAGAGAGAGAGAGGAAAGGAAAGAGAAAGAAAAGAGAAAAAAGAGAAAAAAAATTTAACCTTTTTATGCATTTGTTGGTTGCAGACTGCTAGTCTTCCGCAGTGAGAAGAAAAGTTTCACAAACTCTTTATCTATCGCAAGAAGAAAAATGATGGAAAATACACCTAGTCTGTTGCACCAAAGGAACTATGTTGAAGGAATACTACAAGTCTCAGGAAGTGTGACATTATCGCAAGTAACACTAGAATCGCAGAAGTGACAACTGGCCATCATTAATTTGAAAATCCTGAGATATTTTGGTGGAGTTATTTTTGGTCACATCCTCCTTTATGGAAATAACTACTAATTAATGTGGTTGAAAGGACAGATACCTTTCTATTAATTTCTTGCACGTGTGAACAACGACCATAAAGAATGGTTGCATGTTATCAACCTTCATGCCCAAGTTTCATTTCATTATGTTTGCATGCAAGAAGAGAAACTGTTGTCCGCAACTCCAAGAGTCGAAGTGAATTGTTCAGAGCATGGTCATTTCGATTTGGAGTACACGTACATCTCTTGAATATGACATTGTAACTGCATCACCCACATGAATCATGGAAGACACTACTGGATATGTCCCACCACATGAGAGGTTGTTCAATATGGTGAGCGAATTCCAATTAGGCCTTCACGAAAAGCGCGTTCATACCTACCATGTTCATCTGGAGTCTCATGGGGGAAGCACAATGGAAACAGAAAGAAGAAAGGATAAGCAACAACACCACCACCACGTGAGGAGGAACACGAATCAGAAAATTGGAATCTATTTCCACCATACATCCAACCAATATGCTCTGATGCGCCAAATATTAGAGTCCCAAAGAAGTCATGATACCCGATGGTAGCACCCACGGTGTTAGAAGAAGTTAAGGTATTGCAGGATATTTTATCGATCCTATAGAATTTGTCCTTCGCTGATCGTGACATGGAAAAGCAAGAAGATTTATACAAATAGAACTACATGGTTACTATATAGGATACACTATATTCTCTGAAGTGTTTTGTTCCAATGGAATGGGAAAGAGGGATGGACCAGTCAGGGTTATTATCATTGTTGTATATGCCACACTTCGGTCGAAGCCCATAAGTAAATGCTTGTGTGAAACTATTATTAGTGTCCTTTCATGATTTCTACCTTTGTCTCAACTAACAAATATCTGTGGATGTCGAACTTGTCGCAATAATTACAGGCCTACCATTAGTAGGTATAGATCTAGTGTCATATTTAAGAAAAGACTAGGACACAGTGATGACAACCAAGATGAAGGATAAGTATGACTAGACTAGAGATAACACAGGTTTCCTAATTGCATCGATCAATGATCATACTATTTGGTTCGCTGTGAAGATATTAGCAAGCAAATTATTGAGCAAGATGTGACCGAACTCTGAGCAGATGGAGTTCAAATCAACTCGTTGCAGTATCTATTGAATGAGTTACTAGCAGATGCAGTAGAGTTGTAGGAAAAAGGCAATTCATTCCACTATTCTTGGCTACTAATTTTGATTTCATTTTTTGCATGGGTGGAACCACCAAACTACCAAGGGTTATACCTACTAATATGTTGTAGAGGAGCTCGATACCAGGATCTCTCCTTCGACAAGGATAGGAAGGACAGACAACAAGATAACAATGTAGATTTTTTTATGGATAGAGAGGCTCTGCGGCATCAAGTGAAGAAGCGGGAAAGACTTACAGATGAAACCATTTAGCGGTTTCCAACTTATCAAGATTGATATTGACCTGCATCATATTTTGTTACACCCTTCCAAGACCCACAACACCAAGTGTTGGTGACACAAATTTTGTTGACCAAAGAATAAATTGAGGCCATCGTCCAAGATTAGCCGAAGTAATGGTGTGTTCCTATTCCAAAGGACCAATTAGATGCAAATGAATACCTTGGACAAGACAATCCACCATCGCATAATCATGGAGATCAAGGAGGGGACCCACAGGTAGAAACATAAAATCCTAACCATCCCCAGAATGGTTCAAGCACAACTTCGACAAATCCAGTCGTAGGAGAGAAGAGAAAATCGACTGAGATAGCGCAAATAGAGACAAGACATCAAAAAAGGAATGTTGACAGAACCACAAATACTGTCATCCTTGATGGTGAATATTTTACACTTCTAACCGAATAACTTACAAAAGTTGCACAGGAAAGCTTCAAGAAAATAGAGGAGCGACACACAGAGCTCATGGGTAGTATTACAGATTTACTAATGGTGGTCTGCAAAGTTGTTAAAGAGATCATAACCGCAGTAGATTATACACCTCAGATAACTGAGTCACATAATGTATCTGGCACTTCAAAAGAGCGATAAATTGAGATACCAATTCCAGTTCCGCCAATGAATACGCAAGTGGCGAGTGAAGCACTTGACCTCAGAACTATAGATTTCAATGAAGTGGCCAAAAGCTTGGGCCAGGTGACAATAGATTTCTCGAATATGTGGTTGTATGAATTCTATGCAATGCATAATACCTCAGTCGTGGAGATGAAGGTAAGACTCAGGTGCCTTGATTAAGCAGAAGAAAGTAGCAAATAAAAGTGTTAGTAAAATGAATAAAGTACGGTAGGAAACCGAGCGGAAAGAAAAAAATTGGGAGGAGAACAAGCATAATCTCGACAATGCTATAGCCCTTGCGTGCACAAATTTTGTTGATGAAGGAATAATGAAGGAGATGTTTTCAAAGTCCAAGGTCATTCAACTTAGCGAGATAGCCGAAGACCTTCGCAAAAAGGTCACGTAACTAGAAGCGCAGGTAAAACCAAGTACACCCCCAGAGGTGTTAGAAGAAAGAAGAAAAGCAGGGATAGAGGCTACACATAAGATATCAGAAGAAGAGGCATTATGTGCCAAGGCTGTTGACCAATTTTCTCAGACTTGGGGAGCGTTGATCGATGACGAGGAACTAGAGAAAGTCGCAGAGGAGATGCACATAGCTGAAACAAAAGTAAACCAAATGAGAAATGAAATGAAGGAGTTTCCCTTAGAAGAGAAAATGGCTAAGGCAACAGAATTGAAGAAACTGCAACAATAAGTTATAGTGCTATGCACTCAATAGCAACAAAAGACCGATAAATTCGTAAAGTTGCAATCTGAAGCGGAAAGAGATACATGCATTATTCAGCATGTACATAAAAAGGTGCAACAAGCAGCAGAGTCTGTAGAAAGTGTAACATCAAAACACATCGGTTCCGACCTTGTGGAAAACTTGAAGAAAATAGAAAAGTATGCACGACACGAGACAAAGGAAATAGTGAAAATATTCCAATATTTTCAAGGTAAAGTCATCACAAATGTAGAAGTTGATGAGTAGCATTGTGTGGCTTAGGACGATCCACAAGTGAGTGTTGGGGTCATGTTGGCCCTAGGGAAATATAGGCAGAATTCAGTTATAATTATGCTCGAGAATGTGAAGAATCTGGTCACAGGAAGGAAAAGGAGCTACAACAGAAGTAGAGAAGGAATAACAAAAGCAGACAAAGGAAGAACAAAAGCAGATAAGGAAGAAAGAGCTAGGGCATTAAGTAGTTGTAGAGGAAGTTGCGATGGAAGAAGAGTTAGTGAAGGAAGAGTTAGTGACAAAAGAGAAGCCGCAATAGAAGGAAAGGGTACGATGATATCATTCATGACGGAAGGAACTATGCCAGAGAAGGCGTGCAGCGATGCAACGACTAAATACAATCGTTCAAGGAAGATCATTGGTACAAGGCCAACTAGAGTCAGTGGGATTCACACATGTTGTAAGTAATAAATGGATCTTTGTAATTTAGGTCATTAGTGCCTACTGACAAATGTCACTAGAATAGGAATGACAACCTATTGGCTAACTGAATGAAGTTGGATAATAGCAACATGTAAGATTCTATAAGAATGAGGAACCCTAGTTGTATGTGGGTCACTTACTGAGTTGCTTTTGGTTGTTTCTTACCTAATTACCTATTCATTTCACTTACAAAGTCAGTTAGCCATTTTGTGTATGTAAGAAGAGTCAAATAGTCTGCAGCTAAGTGTGTAGAAGTATAGAGAAGAGTAGTTGATCCAAGTTGTGTGTGGATCAACAATAGATTCAAGTAGGAGAAGATTGAGAGATAGAAGACCAGAGAGTATGAGAGGAGAGATAATTCTATATAGATAAGAGAATAAGATCTAAAACATAGTCTGCATCTCAGTGCACAGACCAAAGGTGCCATATATTTCTCATTCCAAATGAAGAGAACCTTTGTGGTTTTTCCCGGATGGGTTTCCACGTGAAATATTGTGTCATTGAGTAGATGATGAATGTGTCTATGTCGCGTGAATGTATATGAATGTATATGATGAATATACTTAAGTCACATGAATGTATATTGTGATTAATTGTTTATGTATTTTTGTATGAATGAGTTCCCTTATGCATGAGTCATACTATTTATAGATAACATGTATGTTAAAGCTTATGTTGATGTTATAATCTCTGTGGCGAATAACTTAAGTAGTGTCTTATCTGCACATAGTGAGGTTAAGTAATACACCCACCGACTTTGTTCGAGTAAGTTGGTAAGGTGCCAAGGGAGAAGAAACCCCCACCCAACTGCACAAACCTAGTTCTGGTAGTTACCATAAGAGATATCTCGGGTGAGACTACATCTGCGTCATAGGTGTTGTCGACTAAGCCTTGCTCTGTCGGGTTGATATCTTGGGCTTTGTTTCATGCGACAGAAGGTTCGAACTTGGGTCGAAGGGGAGAAACGCCAACAAATACAATGACCTTGTGCTATTAATAGACTATTTTGTTCATACAACACTAAGTATCATATGGTAGATTCGCACTCAACATTATAAATTAAATACTTTAAAGAAAATATATGAATTGAATATGTTGTTCAAAGAAATGTGAGAAGTAATTTAAGTAATATTTGAAAATACAATAATGTCTACTTTTGAAATAGAAACAAAAGACCAAAAACAACATGATCATAGGGGCTCCTAGTCCTTTCCTTTAGTGGTCACTACTCTAGGAAGTGCTTGGAACCCTTAGAGACACACACACATACACATACTTAGAAGTTTAGAAAAAATTATAATTTCTTATTTAGGTCATAGAATACGATGACACAAATTTGCCTCTTGACTACAATTCGAATTCTCCGGAACAACAAAAAGGAAAATGAAAAACAATACTAACATTATATGCTATCAACTATGCCTTTGTTTGTACTTGAAATGAGTAAATATCTAGCCCATGCAATCAATCCCTTAATTAGTGGGGCTTTCCCTTTAACTTCCTATTTTATGCATAGTATTCCAAGGGATTGATTTCCCTCCTAGTCAATTTGAGTCCTTTAGATCAACAAGATATTGAATTATTTGAGGTATTTATCATGGCCTTCAAGTTTTACTAACAACGAAGGTTGTGAAGGGACAAGATCTATTACATTTCTTGATCATTTAACAAATGTGTATGTGGTAACAAGTGAACAAGATATGTTTGTATTGTAGATCGAATCCCCTCACTAAGGCTACAACATTCCTTGCTTATGGACTACATTAGTTCAAATATGTAAATCACACAAAATAATCAAAATCACTTTAAGATAAAGCATATCACCTTCAACTTGGAATTATGTAAATCACACATGATTAGATAAAAATAAATCATAAAATCTACATTGGTTATCAAAAGTATTAATGTTTTTCCAGGAAGGCCTTGGTTTAGGAAGAAAAATGTCTCAAATTGAGACATAAGATGGGCTATGAAATAGATAAACTAGAGGTCCATCATATGGACAACATGGAGGAGAGAAGGAATACCCTCAAAGAGAGACAAAGGCTAAATCATTAATTACCAAGATCATGCATATCCATTTGCAAGTACATGATACAATAAAGAAAAGTACAAGGCCATGCATGACTGACATAGAATTGAGATGGCATTCAAAGAAGGAGACCAAGTCTAGTTTCACTTTGACAAAAAATTGCTACAATGTCCTAATAAGAAGATCAAGATTTGCAGTATGTTGCTTTAGAAGTGTTGGAACACATATGCGATAAATCCTAAAGACACATTTTTCCTCCATACATGTGTATTTACTCAGTAGTGAATGTGGAAAATCTGAAACTTTATGATCCATTCATGTTAGATAAGAAAAATGAGGGGAAAGCCTCACCTTCCATAGATGAATTAGCACCAGAAACTCAGGAAGAGTTAGAATAGGACTAAATTTTGTAGAAGAAGTCCAAAACAACTAGATGGGGGTCGTAATAACTCTTGTAGGTTAGGTTAAGAGGATAACTTCTAACATAAACCAAATGGCACTCCTAGGAGAAGCTTGTGAAACATGTCCTCGTCTCCTTTGGTAAAATATTTTGGGAACACAAATCCTTTCAAACTGGGGAGGTGTGATTTGAAATAGATCATTATATACTTTTTCATATGTTTTGGTACTTTCCAAGAGGAAAAATTGGATCTATGGGCTTGTAATGCCCATTTTATATCTCTTCCATATTTTTGTCATTTGGGGTCCTGAAACTTCTGGAGCCCATTTTGGGTTTTTTTTGTCATAAATTTGCAAATAATGTTATTATCCTTTCAACTGTTGTTTTACTCATTAAGAGATTTCCAATGGTATAAATATCACCTCAATCAAATTGAATATGAGGAAGCTTTTCGTCTTGTAAGTTTATTGATGCTTTGATCACCATAGTAGTAAGTGGAGGCTAAGTTAGTTCCAATTACTCACACATTTGGAGCTAGTCAAGTGCGGGAATTCAAGAGAATTTTGAACAGTATAAAAGCCTAACTTTAATTGGAGTTGAGGCATGCAAAAACCATAACCATAACACTAGATGGTTGTTGGGTCATGCTAAATAATTTCTATTGTATTGATTTCTTGTTCCATATATGAGCAAAGAAAGGAGTGCGATATCGTGATCATAATATAGTAAGTATAAGATCTTGTAGCAACCATGTAGTCTAGTGTCTATTGATTCCATCCTTCTTTGTATTTGCATTTGATATTTGAGAAGAAGAAAACAAGATACAATCCTCATATTTTGGCTGGATTTTCCCATATTGGGTTTTCTAGGGTACATCTTGTGTTCATTATGTGGATGGTCTGGTATTTATTGTTGTAGATTTTTTTATTCTTCTCATATTTTTTTAATATTATGAGCACTATGCTTCTTATATTAAAATTTAATCTTAAGTAAGCATTGTATGATGTTGACACAGATTTGTCAACAGGGGTTCACACTCTGTTGACACCCCTAAACACCGCGATCTCATTGAGCACCGGCCCAGGCATGTTTTACCCTGTCCAGCAACACCTCCAAAGCAGATGAAGTCTCACCCGATATGTTTGAGGGAGAGCTACGAGAACCATGTTTCCACAATAAGGAGGAGGATTTGTGCACCTATTTTTCCACTGTTCTCTTATTGTTACGATATCAACCAGAGATTTAGGCTATGGCTTCATCATCATTTATTCATATTCAAGCACATCAAGAACCATTCATAACATATTTACTCTTCAAATAGATCGACAAACATAGATTCATTCATTATGCAAAACTATTGCATCATTCAAGAATAAAAGCCATATCGGAGCAATTACTCATTCAGATCACATCATTAAAACAGTAAAAGCAGCAAACATAAAATCATAGATCAAGATGCAGTGGTTCCAACATTGTCTGTGCATGTCATATTGCTTTCTCATATCAAAACATGATCCCTAAATACATCACAGAGTAGCAAGACAAAACAAACACATGGATCAATCTTCCACAGATGTTCAACAGATAATCTCAAACAAAACTGCCTCACTTTGTTCACCAACTTATAGATGTCTTCCTACTATATTTCTAAATCTATATATAGGCTTTGCACCTTTACAAAATGCTCCACTTCTAACTACTTTCTAACTACTTGGACCAAAAACTACAAAATAACCACCAAGCCGACTCTTTATCGAATTCTTCTCCTTGCGCACTATCCTTTGTCTTGCACACCATACTTTGCCTTGTGAACCATCATTTCCTAGCATGCCTTACACATTCATACCGCCTACCAACAGGCCCCAACACAAACTCGTGGCCCGTCCTCAAGCCATGTTAGCTGGAAATGGTGTGTGTGCTGATATTTTCCTTGAATTTGCCATATTATTTCACCTTGGTAGTTATCACTACACAATCTTCCACGTCCTGATCGGTCGGATGTTCTATAATATTTTTGTGACCTGAGTGCGAGCTTCTTGAATGTGACCAAGCGCCTCCATAGCTTTGAGATCCAATGCTTTGTTGAGCTCCTGAAATGTGTCGAGTAGCATCATGTGGCACTGGTTCCTTTCCCTTGCTTTACTTACTCTACTCTGGAGTGCCTTGAGTTCCACTGCCTTAGTGACTTGAACCACCGGGGGCATCGACTTCAACGAAGCCCACATGGAGGCTAACTATGCATCCGCCTCATGCAATTGTGCACCAAGCTGTTGTAGTTGCTCATCCAAAATGATGTGGTATTCTTTGTCATGACCTTGGACACTCATTCGCATTCTTATAGTTGTGCAGCTACCTCCTCAATATTTCTCTTTCGTGCCTCTACCTCTTCGGGTAGTTTACTGGGCACTAGTCGTGCCTACAACTCTTCATTGTCTCTACGTAAATCCGCAATAACTTGTCCCAGTCACAAAAATTTAGTTTCTGCAAACATCGCGTCCGTGATGTCAGGGATTTCCTGACACACAAATGTAATGGCTTTCTCAAGCCTCGTCCAATCATCCAAATCTTTCGCATTTTCCTCTCTCTCCTCCTCTTGTGCCTTCTTGATGTGCTCAAGTTCTTCCTGTACCTTCTGCACTTGTTCTTGCGACTTCAGAAGTTGGTCGCCTATGATTGCTTCATGGTCCATGAGCTCTTGACTCGTTTTCTACTACAACCGCACTAGAATGTGCGTTGGAAACTCGTTGAGATCCAGAGAAAGAGTGTGGAATTGGTGCATCGCCACATGAAATTCCTCGCTTCCATACTCCAATTCCTGTGGTGGCATCTGCACTATTCTCACGCATTTCCCTGCACTCAACTCGAGTGCCCGCTGCAGCACATTTTGTTGCAGAACCTTCTCTACAATAGCATTGGTCAAAGACGACAACAAGTTTTTGACTTGGTGAAAGAACCCTGTCGAATGATCTTTCAAATTGTTAGAAAATAGGACCGCAGATAACAGATATACATTTAAATCAATAAACAAGATGCAAAACACATTAAAACATTACAGATAAACACAGAAATAACATGGTTCACCCAAATGATGGGCTACGTCCACACGGAAATTGCCAGGCCTTTTATTACAGTCTAGAAATATGAAGGGATACACGCTGCAGCAAAACCATTGCACTTCCTCTTCACGCTCTCACAGTCTCTCTTCCAATACAATACAATACCATACATAGTTGTGTTACAAAGCTTTCTTTTATTGGGGAAATACCATGGGAAAATACTACGGTTAACCAAATACCATGAGTCCACAAAACTGTTGGCCAACAACATCCCAAAAAAATTTCTCGGGGGCTCCACCCCTGAACCCCCTTTTTCGGGGCACTGCCCCAAACCCCAAGGCAGGGGGAATGAGTGTACAGTACTCATGGGTTACAATCACAACTGAATAATATCTCTGGATCTGGAAGATTAGGCTCCACAACCAACACAACTGCGCCTCACTAGAACTTGTCGCAATGGTAATTTTCATTATGATGTGATCTACTTGCACATCATTCATATGCACAGTGTTTCTACCCTCTCCTTGCTCCTGTATTTGCTTTGTCGTTGTCTCCTCGAATCATCTATCGACCTCATAATTTGTCGTGGTCCTAGAAGACTCCTCTTGTGATTCCTTCTCACTCTCATGGTCCTGCACGTGATCTACTGCTGCGTCGATGGGAGAACCCGCTTCCGTATCTGATAGTTCATCACTTCTTACCGAGATTTTGCATTCATTTGGTCATTCTACAACGATGGCATCAAGTTCTTCATCAGTCATTTTTTACATGGTGGTGATCCATTTCTTATCATCATCAAGTCGTTCCTTGGTATGAATGGCATCCAGCCCCATCGCGAAACTTGCGTTCCGCCGATATCTTGTTGTTGTTGCCTCTAATAGGTGTTGAACCTTCTTTGTTTCTTCCCGCAACTCAAACCAATATAGATAGAATTGGATTGCACAATCGGTCTGTCAACTCTTCTCGGTGAGATACCATAAGTTTTGATATCTTGCACCTCTGCATACTTGGGCAACTTCCACATCCATGCCTTGATATTCCTCGTGCTCCATCCATCCTACCAATGTAATGAGGATTAGAAACCAAGAGTAATTAAATAGCCACTTACCCTCCTGAACAAGAATCGCAACCTCCCTAAGTTGGTTCAATAGAAATAGTGATCAGTTCATTTGCACGCCCTCTGCGCATGCTATTACACCAGATGTGCATTGATTAGGGAGGTTCTTTCTTACCACCTTGACAGCAAAAATCTTGGCCATAATGTGAAATGCACGATCATTGATTGTTTTGACCACATAATCCCTTTTGTCATGGTTCACTCCATACTTCTTCTTCAACTTAGCAGCTAACCGCTTTTCATTATCCTTTCCCCAAAAATATTGCAAATGGTCAGCATCCATCACCGACAATCCAATTATCTACGAAATCGACTCCATTGTGACTGGTACCTTTGTATCCATCCATAAGTACCCTCCATGGAAGCATGCAAACAATAGTTTCACACGTGCATTGGACTCCACCAGCTAGCCAAAATGTAGCATGTGAGTGAGGCCCAATAATCCTGATCGTTCCAAACCCACAACCCATTCTTTCGGTACCTAAATAATTGGTTCATCATTTCCCGATGGTTGCTTCACAAATGGCTTCGTCGTACACTCTCGATAGGCCAACAAGTCATGGTATCTATACATCATCTTCATCAATTTTGGCACAATGTCCATCGTAACATGAACGCCCTTCGGTGTCGCTGGCATCTGAAGCAGATACCATTCATTCTTTGTCAGTTTAATATGAGGTGCATTGGCCTTTCGCATGGGAATATATCCAGGGATATCAGTAGTTGTCACCCCCCTCCTTGTAGTTGATTATTCTGCACCAGTTGTTGATGGGATTGCCTCCGCCTCTGCCTCCGTTCATCAAGATGAAATTCTTGTGTTTCTCTTCTTCTGCTGCGGTGACTTAGGTCGATTTTCCCCCCTCTTCGTTCACGGAATATGTGGATATTCCACCTGCACCTCGGGCACCTACTCCATGATCGGTGTCATGATTGGTGGAGAGCCATGAACACTGCCACTCGAGATCACCTGTGCCATTGCTATAATTCACTCACTGGCAACCTCATAACTCTACTTTGTTATCTCTCGATGCTCTGTTTAACTCAATAGGAACAATGGTTCATCCAAATTGCACCCCACCAATTCTCATAGAGCGGGAGAATCTGTGCAAAATATTTCCAATCATCGTGACCAAATCCGCCACTTATCACCCAAATACATTGTCGATCCTCCCGACCTAACTGTCAGATTCTCCATAAATGTGTGTCTCATCCATCGACGTTGTCATTCGACTAGTTTAATTGCTACATTAACTACCTAATTTGACTGTATCATGTCCTTAAGGACGTCTCTAAACTCTTTCCTACTACGACTTAATCCATTTTCTCTTACGTTGCCACTAGTTTCCAGTGCACCAGCCTCCTCTGTACTACTTCTTACATCTTTTTTTCATTGCGCAGTGCCTTAAGCAACGTACCACACCTGGCTATCCTGGTATGGATTTAGCTGGATTCCATTCACTAACTTAGGCAACATCATGCCATCTAGTTGTTTCAACTATACCGCACCTTCATTGGTAATGAAATTGATTACATAAGGACCTAACCAATGTATTTGCAACTTACTTGGATGTTTTGCAAACTTACTTTCATAGAGTAGCACCATGGCGCTTTGCTGGAAGTGCTTGGTTTTGATGTGTCGATCATGCCATGCCTTCTGGCGATCCTTTTCAACTCGTTGGTGAAATCCTACGATAAACCGATCTTCTTCAAGCTACAGAAACTGTGTGAGGCATTCTCCTAGCACTCCTTCGTCATCCATCCCTCTCGTTGTTGTGATGTGTAGACTTGGAACAATATATTCCATTGGTATCACTGCTTCTTTTCCATATACCAACTTGAATGGAATCTTCCCTGTCAACCATTTGCAAGTAGTTCGATAGGCCCATAAGATCACTAAAATATTCAAGTCCCAATCACCACGGCTTGCATTGAATTCCTTGGTAATTACATGCTCCAATACCTTATTAAACGCTTTGATTGTCCCACTATCCTATGGATGATAGGGAGTTATCTTCTTATGTTGAATCTCGAATTCCTTTGTCAACGCGCTAATGGTGTGATTAATGGAATGACTCCCCTGATTGCTTATCAAAATCTTCGGACAACCAAATTGAGTGACCACATTATCAAAAAGGAACCTTGCTACAGTTGCATTATTGCAATCTATCACTAGTGTTGTTTATGCCCATCTCGTGAGATAATTTGTCACTGTGATAATATACCGTGCACCCATCCTTTTTCCTGGTGGGTTGATAGGTCCCACAAAATCCTTATCAAATGGTTGTAGTGTTACCTAAGGTACTAAGGGCATCCCATCCCTTCATGAAGGCTTCCTCATTCTTTGGAAAACGTCACAACTCTTCGCATAATCTGTCGCATCATTATGAACACTTGGCCACTAGAGGCCTACGCAGAGTATCTTCCTGACCGTTGTGCGACCTCCATAGTATCCTCCTACAACCCCATCATGTGCTTCTTCCAATATCCTCTCATGTTCATGTGGTAAGACATATCGACGTAGAATCTCATTAGGTCATGTTAACAATAAAATTAACACCCTTGAGAGTGTTGCTCAGAAACAATATTTTACTTCGCCTGCAACATGAAGATCAGAATTTTTTGAACAATTTGACCACTGCTTCCACAAAGGAAGAAATGTTTGAAGACAGGGTGGCTCTACAGAGGCCAATTTCATGACCACGTAAGGGCCAAATCCCAGTTCCTATAACTCACACAGTGGAAAATGCCTAACATGGACATTAATTGTCCTAGAAATATTGAAAGTCAAGTTGAAATGCCTAAAAACTAAGGAAAGTGGGTTTTTTGTAGGAAATAATTAAAACCTTCAAAAATCCTAAATCCCACATTCATTATCAAAGATGGGATGCTGAAAACCCAATCCTATAAATGGAAGGCATGTGAGGTGAATTAAGGAGGACAAGAGTGAAAAGCAAAAGAATGTTGCAGAAATTAGAGGATAAATAGAGTCTTTTTCACATCATAGTTTCTTTGGTGATCATTGGAATTGATGGAGAATGATAGTTTGGAGCAAGGGAGAAAGGGATTCACCTATTATTGGGTTGTAATCACTTTCCTCCCATTTTAATATGATGCAATATGATTTTCCCCCAAATGTTGTGTATGAATCTATGCATTTTTATGTGTTCTTTATCAATATTTGGTAGATATATTTCAATGTTTTTTTTAAGTTTTCAAAAGCTATAGGTAAGAAACTAGCTAGAAGGCTGCGAATGGAGGTCTAAAGGTTAAGGAGGCTGGAGCAAAAGGATCTTCAACGAACAACACACTTCAAGAGGTAATCTCCTTCCTTCTCTCCCTGTCTCTTCTTTGAAAAAGTTCATAAATATCAGGAAGTTTTCATTTATTGCACGTATTTTTGTCCGTGGGATTCACCCTCCCTTTAGTTAAGGATAGATAGGATGTAGACATGTCCCTACGGTGAAATCTACCAACAAAATGACGACCACACTAGGGAGCTAAGGGGATATGCTCTTGAAACAAGTTTTATTGAGAATTTCCCCCTTTGTTAGGCTTATTTTTACCTTTCAAATCTTATTATGCATGCTTGATCTTGTTCTTAGAAGGATTTATTTCAGCTATGGAGGTCAAAACCGGCCTAATTCAACCCTTGATTGTCCATTTTTCAAGCAATTTGACTTGGATCTAGTGTCTTTTTTCCTCTGATCCTGGTAACACCCTTTTCTAGTGTAGACAGAGCGTTACCACCCTATTAATTCCTATTTTTTCTTACATATGTGCGTTTTCATCACTCTCTGCTTCAATACAGAAGTGCGGTGCCCACAGTGAGGTAAAGTCATGGTTCTTGATTTTTTTGAGGTTTAGATCTACAATTGTGGGTCATTTTGGTTGATTTTTGATGTTATAGATGTGTTAGGAATCTTCCAAGATAGTTTTTAGACAGTACTTACCTCTCTTTCATCAAGGTTTAATGGATTTCTTTGAAGAATTTTGAAGTTTTGAGTGCATATAGGTGAAATTTGAAAAAGCCATGATTCTTGATTTGTATGGTCAGATCTGCAATTTTTGGTCATTTTGATTCATTTTTGTTGCTGTATATGTCTTAGGAATCTTCTAACCAAGGTTTTAGAAATCATTTTCTTCCCTTTTATCAAGATTTAGAGTTTTTTTTTAAGGATTGTAAGTTTGGTGTGCATTTTTTGCTTGAGTTTGAAATTTGTGGAGATCACTGATTTTTTATTTTTTATTGAATTCTTTTGAAACTTTTCAGAACCTTGATTGACATCCTAAATCACTTGTTAAATCCTAATATGACATTTTAGTATCATCTTTGAAGCATTTGGGGACATTTTCCCTCAATTTTGGAAGGCTTGGAAAACTCTTTTTAAGAAAAAACTAGGAAAACATCACTTTTAGGAGTAGGTTTTTTTTAGTATTATTCAAAGTTTTCCTTGAAAAGAATGCTCATATATAAAAATTTATGACATGTTTACTACTTCAAGTCATTTATTCCAGCCTTGAATGTCTAAACTTTTGTCTAAATTGGTCATTTTTATCACATAGTGACATAAGGAAATTGTTGAAAAAAATAAAGAACATGACATTGTTTCAATTTATAAATTCTTGTGACTGTGAATTTTGAATCCACATGGAATTGATGGCCTGCCACAAAACTTGTAATCACCATTAAGACACTCTTCACACCATCATTTAATATCAAATTCACATAAATTCTCAAAATATGAACCTACCACTCAAGATTAGTTCAAACACAATGAGAGGATCTTTTTCATCATTGTCAAGCTTCTTAAGATAAGTTGTGTTCAAGCCATGAATATCCTCTCACTTGTGATTTTGAGTGGTTCTGTGAACGAGAAAGTGGATCTCAAGTGTAATAGGGATCCTTTGAAATTTGGAAGTATATTTTTGAGCCACGAGTATCCTCTTCACTTGCGCTTTCGGGCAATCCTGTGAACAAGAAAGTGGATCTCAAGTGTAAATGCTAGTCATGGAAAACAAGAATTGAATCACATTCTTACATGTACACATCAATTTCATAAACTTGTTGGAAACAAGAGAAAACATTGAATATTCAAACATTTGTTGATAATTGCATCCAACCTCTTTAACCCTTGCTAGAAAATTGAGAGTGATTTCAAATTTTTGAAAGTGATTTTATTTTGCAATATGCACATATGAAGGATCTCAATGAACCTCTTACTCTCCCATAGTATATAAGTTAATCGAATGAAAAGATAGGTGTAAAAGCATCTGTGCATTGGTTTGGTTCAGTAGCATTAGTCGCAACATCATCCTTTTCACCACCACTCCTCGAAATTACCTTTAAAATCAACACTTAATCTAAAAACAAACATGATTTTATCTTTGATATCACCAACAAGGTTAGGGTAGGGATTTGGGTTAAGATGGTGAGTTAACACTCCAAAGCCACAAAAAATTGAAACTAGCATTAATTAAAGTGAGTTAAATCCATTAGTAGCAAAGAGTGCTAGCTGGCAAAGTGCTTCTAACACAAGCGTTAAGCATGAGGTCAATATGAATTAGTAAGGGTGGTACCCCCCCTCTTACTTATTTGGTGGGATATGAGCACATTACAGTGTCTCGGTTAAGTGACAGGTCCTTGAGGTGACATCATTTTTTTGAGATAGCTAGTCTATGTGAGTTATCTTGGACTGACAACTGTCCTACTTGGTCATCAATTGTGAAGTGGTAACCATAGTTTCTTTTCCTAGGGAACCCCACAGGTGGTTGTGAGTGGGGGACACTTGAAATTCCTGAGATATACACAAGGTTGTTTCAGCTCCTTGGGAGGGTGAATAACCAAGAGCTAACACTTGCACCCCTTGCAATTGAAGAATAGTGTAACCATTTCTTGTACCTTCACCATTTAGTAGTTCTTGAGGCTGAATGTCCCTCAAGGGCTACTAGTTTTGTAAGGCCCTCTAAAAATCCAACTTTCCACTAAACCTCAGTTTTTTGGAAAGAAGCTTGCATGTTGCTTCCTTACCTTAGGGACTTTTTAGTGGTGTGGACACTTTTGTTTATGTTTGGAGTCTAGAGTGCCTCCATAATTGATTGATTACATTTTCATATATATTTTCAATTCTAAAAAATCAAAATTCAAAGTGGCTTCTCTTCCGATCCACCAATCATGGGTGCAGCGAGGTGAGTCACCAAAACTTGAAGGCCCCTATAAAACACGAAGACGGATACAAAAAGACAGTGAAACTAAACCATTTTTAAATTCAATTAAAAATAATAGAGAAGATCAACATCAATCCAGTACTGAACTCTTTATAGAAACGGTTGATAATCTTGCTCCATTTGACATTGAAACAATAGAAAACCATACAGCTGATCCTGCTAATCCACCGCATCTTTCAAACCCAGAATACTTGCGGTAAACGAATCATTGGGTAACCTTCACCCTCTTTTCCAATATCCAAATAACATGAAAAATCCGACACTTAACCCTTTAGCTTCTTCAGAATCTCCAGGAACCACATCGGTTCAACCCCAAATGGTGGCTGGAGGAGGTAATACATTCAATTCGACCCCAATAACAATCCCAATAGTTAATGTGCCTATTAATAATATAAGTTCAACCAACACTTTAGTTCCAGTTCGTACAGTTCTAGGTTCCAATCCTGGAAGTACATCCACTTCATATATAGGTATCCCTACTAGAGGGTGTACCTTTCCAAACATCGGTTTCCCATATGGTGGGGTTTATCAAGGTCAACATTTACAAGGAGTTAATTTGAATCCTTTTGGTCAATCTAATACTGGTCTAGGTTCCACTTCTAGAGGAAACTCTACACCCTGGAATGGTAATATTCCTGATGGAGGAAATGGACCTTGGAACATGGATACCAATTGGAGCCATCATCCGCAAATGAGTGGAAATGTCCCAAGAGGGTATCCTCCTACCAATCCTAGCACAATGTCTGGAGGTAACCCTACACCTCCAATGGCCACTATGTCGAGGGGAATTCCACCTATGAATCCTGTCTTAAACTCGATTAGTATGGGTATCGAAAGTAACCAATCTTCTGGGAACCTACCCTCATGGGGGGAATCCACATTGGAATACTTCTCAATTACAAGGACAAAATATTCGGAATGGTCAAATCCCAGGAAACTATCAACCTTATTGGATCCCACATCCATAAGGAGGTAATTCACCTTTCAATGCCATCCTGCATTGGAATGGGCAAAATATTGGGAATAACCAATCTTTTTGGGGTCCTTATATTCAAGGAGGAAATCCACCATGGAACATAAATCATACCCTAGGTCAATGGAACTATCAAGTTCCACCCACATATAAAATTCCTATGGCAACACCTATAATTCCCTATTTCTAGCCACATTGAATCTATCGGATTTATCCCGATTGACCAATGATCTCATTCTACATATGAATGGATGGCCAACCATACCAACCAAACTTCCTTCATACATACCCAAGTTCAATGGATGACCAAGGGACGATCCATCAAATCACGTGATGACGTTTCATTTATGGTGTTCATCCAATTCCCTAGTCGATGATAGTATTAGGTTGAGGTTAATTCAGTGGACTCTCACGGGAACCGCTATGAAATTGTACATTGAATTGCTGCGTAATACATTCACGGATTTTTCGTCTTTAGCCATGGTAATTTTAACACATTTTTAATTACCTATCCATTATGAGACGGGTATTGAACTGTTGACTTCTCTTAGGTAATCCACTTCTACTCACATCTATGATCATATACATGAGTGGAAGAGGCGGCGAAGGCTTATTAAAGCATAAATCCCAAATCAATTCTTAACAGATTGGTTTGTAAAAATCACTATTGCCTACTCTTGCAAAAGATGTAGCTATGTCAGGAGCCATCACCGAAGAGAAACTCATTCAAAGTGCCCAACAAATATATTTGATATATTCACAATCGGGCACACTTTATGATTTAATACCTCTTGCTCGAGACCCGCATCCGATCCAGTAAGGCCATCGAAAGGACCTCATGCTGATGCTGTCATAGGTTGTGTTAGCTAAATTGATCCACTTACCCAGCAAATGAGCGAAGTGTCAGTTCAAACTTCTCAACCCACAGCTGGCCAGGAAAACCAACAACCTGCAAATCCTACCCAAACTTTAGAAATCCTCATAGTCCAAGCTATGGACCAAAAAGGAAAAAAATAAGAAACAAAAGAAAAACCCAAATGATAATACTGGGACAGGAGATGCACCTAGAATGAATACTCAACTAGAAGGAAATAAGAAGAAACAAAAAAACAAATATCCTTGCAAAATTTGTCAAATAGATCATCCTACTCACCTATGCCCTCATATGGATGGCATTCATCAAATGTTGTCTCAACGCAATGGCCAACAACAACCTGCTGTGTTGACTCAACCTTTTCCACAACAGCAACAAATGGTTGCTACAACTCCGGTACCCTGGCAAGGGGGAAAACAAGAAAACCTTCCTCAAGGAGGTAACCAAGCAAACCCTCTGCAAGGGGGCAATCCACCCATTGACAACATCTTTGGACTAGATCATGAGGTCAATATTCAAACAAGAGATCATTCCTATGACACACCACCTAGTGTTTCAGACTAATCGGGATCAAAACCAAATGGCTCTCTCACTATTGAGAAACCAACCATTGACATAGTGCCTCAACCCCCAAAAGGGGTGTTAAGTAAATAAAAACATAATCCTGATGCAAGAGCAGCTCCAAATTATAGTATAGTGGAGGACTTAGCTCAAGCACATTGTGTCATGTCAGCCTTGGAGGTATTACAAAGTTGTCCAACTCAAAGAAAAGCACTATTGTCTTCAATTGGCACAGTTGACCCGAATGATACTGGTTTTATCACCTTTGATTTAGAACAGCTAACAAGTACGCTTCCATCACATGTCGCTTTTCAGATTAAAGTGTTGTCACATGGGGTGAATATTTTTCAAACTGTTATAGACAAAGGATCCTCCACTTGTGTCATGTCTTTAGGATGTTGCAAAGGCTTACGATCACCCACTTTGAAACCATCCAATAAAGTCCTTAAAGAATTTGATGGACACTCGTTCCCATCTCATGGACTCATTACGGCTTTCTAAATTGAATTGGGAGGAAAAACAGTTCAAGTTGATGTTGAGGTAGTGGATGCACCCATAGATTACAATATATTATTGGGACGTAGTTGGATACATGCAATGATGACAGTAGTGATTTCGGTATTTCGAGTAGTTCGGTTCCCCCATTAAGAGAAGATCATTACGATCAATCAGTTAGATTAATGCACACCTGAAGCCAGTATCCACTCAAATGTTCCTTTTGTGGAGAATTCAAAAGTAGTGATTCAAGATGTAGGAGTTGGGATGTTCAAAGACTCTTTCCTCATGGGAACCTTCACATTCCCTCCACCAATATCTACCCCTTAAACTCCTCTAGTTTTCCCCATCACATCAGAAGTTCACTTTCCATTAACCGTTTTTACCAAATCCAATACTACAGTGGGTGCCACTTCATCAAATGGAACTTCAGTAGCGGACATCAGGTTCAAACTAGTAAAGGAAAGGAAATACATTCAAACATACTTGATGAAACTAGGAGTAGTACACAATTTTCTGCTATAGAAATATCAAATCAAGCAATCAAAATGCTTCAACTGACTGAGATCAAAATCCTTCTCCATTGGAGGAATATGATCCATATACATCACCCGTATGGGCTATCAATACTCCCAACAGTCATGAGATCTTAGATCAAACCATTTCATCTGATGAAGCTATCATGGAATTCATGAATATCTCAGAATGACCTTGGGAAGACATGTATCACAGATCATCATTTCTTTCTAAAGCGATTCCTTAGAAGTAAAACATGATAATTTTTCCCTTGATGATGATATGAAAAGGTGCCAATTCCCTATCCAAACACACAATGTGCTTTCGGAAGGAAATTTGGCAAACATTTCAAAAACCATTAATATCAACATATCCATCAAACCTGGAATCGTCGAGAACATCAACATAGGTGCCAATTGCTCTCTGGAAGAAAGCACACAATATACTACTTTATTTAAAGAGTTTTGTGATGTGTTTGCATGGTTGTTTGAGGAAATGCCAGGCATTGATCCTAGCATAGTCGAACATGAGATAAAAACCTATCCAAATGTCAAACATGTACGACAAAAATTATGTCCAATGAATCCTAAGAAATCTGTGGCCATCAAAGTAGAATTAGAAAAGTTGTTGAAAGTTGGCTTCATTTACCCTGTACTGTTCACTGATTGGGTCTCCAATCCTATTCCAGTCAATAAAAAACAAGGGACAATCCGAGTCTGTATTGACTTTAGGGATTTAAAATTGGCTTGCCCCAAAGATAATTATCCCACACCCTTCATTGATCAGATTGTAGACGAGTGTGCTAGTAACGAAAGCTTTTCCTTTATAAAATGGATTCTCCGGTTACAACCAAATTCAGATTAAGAAAGAAGACCAACGCAAAACAAATTTCATTTACCCATGGGGCACTTTTGTGCATCGAAAAATTCGTTTTGTCCTTAAAAACGTCGGGGCTACTTTTCAAAGATCCATGTCATATGCTTTTCACGATGTTAAGAAAATCGTCGAGGTTTATCTCGATAACTTGACATCCAAATCTAGGAGAAGAGCTGAGCATTGTGCATATTTACATGTTGTTTTCCTTCGATGTCGAAAATATAACATTAGATTGAATCCACATAAATGCATATTTTGCATGGATGCTGGGAGATTACTTGGTTTCATTGTATCCAATGATGGGATACATGTAGATCCCCTTAAGGTTGACGCAATATTACAGTTGCCTTCCCTGAAAAAAATTAGACACAAAGCCTACAAGGAAAAGTAACATTCTTAAGAAGATTTATTGCTAATTATGTTGAAATTTCTAAAGGTTATGTGCATCTCTCAAAACAAGATGCACTATTCATATGGGATGAATAAGCTCAACGCTCGTTTGATACAATGAAACAAGCCCTCGTGTCAACCCCAGTGCTTAGTCCCCCAGACTACACTTGAGATTTTCTTCTATATTTGGAGGCACCGAATCCACTTTAGGGATGGTTTTGGTCCAAGAGGATGTTTCATCTCAAGAACATGTCATATATTATCTTAGTAAGGGCCTGGATGGCCCCGAATTTAGATATTCCCAGGTAGAGAAGATATCCCTGGCAGCATTTCATGTTGTCCAAACACTTAGATACTATATACTTCCAAGAAAAATGGCTATAGTGGCTGAAATGAACCCCATGAAACACATGTTGTCCCGTCAAATCATCGGGGGCAAGTATTCAAAATGGATAGTAATTTTGCAAGAATTTGATATCAAATTCATAAACGCTAAAGCCAAGAAGTCTTTAACATTTGCAGAATTAGTGTCTGAGATATCCGGCAATAAAGAAGAAAAAGTAGAAGAAGAGTCTTGGGCAGACGAACATTTCTTTCTCATTGCCACTAATGATCCTTGGTATGGAACATTAATTACATATATCCAAACCTAAAGGATAGATGCTCAATTATATAGCATTGAACGACGTCACATACAATACCAGACACAAAGATACCTCATCATTGGGGATACTTTATACCATAGAGGAATAGACTTAGTTATAAGACGGTGTTTATTCCATGAAGAAGTTGAGCAAGTATTAAATGATTTCCATGCAAGAGCATGTGGCGGTCATCTTTCTGTGAGGGCAACCGCCCAGAAAATATTGCGTGCAAGATACTTTTGGACCACAATATTCAAATATTGCATCAATTCAGTTAAAAAGTGTCATCCTTGCCAAATTTATACAATAAAAATGCACGCACATCTCGCTCCGTTACACCCTGTGGTAACCGTGGGTCCATTTTCAAGATGGGCCATTGATTATATGACGATCAACCCACCTTCATATAATGGACACCACTACATCATAATAGCAGTGGACTACTTTACAAAGTGGGCTGAGGCAATGCCTACATTTGACAACACAACAAAAATTGCAGCATATTTCTTATTCAATCATGTGATAACTAGGTTCGGTGTACCCAAAGAGATCGTCACAGATAACGGGAGCCACTTTAGGAATTCCTTTATGGATGAACTTACAACCAAGTTAGGATTGCGGCAGGATTTTTCCTCACCATATTATCCCCAATGCAACGGTCAAGTAGAAGCCATCAACAAGTTTTTGAAGAACATGTTGCAGCGAATGGTTAATAAGGACAAAACTGATTGGCATATGATGTTATTCTCTGCTCTATGGGCTTATTGTACCTCAGCTAAAACAACGACTGGTTTCACTCCTTTCCATTTGGTTTATGGAGAAGAAGTTGTGTTTCCGATTGAATGTGAAATCTCGTCATTAAAACTGGATATTGAACTCTTACCTAACACTTCTACAGAAGAAGAACGACTCTTCCACCTTCAATCACTAGATGAAACTAGAATAGAGGCCTCATTAAATGTAGAAGCACACAAGAAATGAGTCAAGTCCCAATATGACAAAGCATCCCATCCTCGATTATTTTTCGAAGGCGAATTTGTTTTGGTTTATGACCAAGACAATGATAAAATAGGAAAAGAGAAATTTGTACGTAATTGGTTTGGCCCACTTGTCGTTAAAACAATATTGAAAATATGTGCATGTGAGTTAGTTAATTATGATGGGGAACCCTTATCGAAGATTAGAAATGGTCTCTATCTGAAGAAATACTTTGCATAGGCACTGAGGCCTTGCGACATTTTGTTGTATTATGTTGTATGATATGTAAAAAACTTTTGTACAATAGTTATTTTGTGCACATGCTTATCTTGCTTAGTACCTGTACTTGGCAGATGTCATTGGAACCTTTCACTTATTTGGGATATGTTGATGGCGCCAACCATGGCTCTGGGAACATTGCTTCTGTGGCATGGGTAATATTCACACATGACAATCAAGTCCTTAGTTCGAGAGGTTCTTTTCTTAGACCTGCGACCAATAATGTTGCAGAATATAGCGCAGTCATTGAGCTTCTAGTCGAGGCCAACACCCTTGGCATCCAATGAATAACTGTTAAAATGGACTCATAACTTGTCGTATCTTAGTTAAATGGTTAGTATCAGGTTCGTGATGCTATACTGTTTAGAAAGTTTCTACGAGTTCATCTTCTAGAACATCAGTTTCAATTCATTGAATATATTCATGTTCCTATAAGTTCAAATAGTCTAGTTGATTCCTTAGCTAACTACATCCTTGATTGACATCTTTGTCATACATCATTTCGATAAAGCAAGCATGTATTTTAAATGCATGGCATAGTAATTGAATAAATCTTTCAAAGCATAACTAAATTTCGAAGTAACATTCCTTTGTATAAAGTAAAACTGCTTACATCATAAACCAAAATGAGTGTTTAAGTTCAAAAACAATATTTGCAGTAACTTTGCACACACCAAAAAGATTAATATAAACGCTTTCTCCCTTTGTATATTTTTCTTCAACATAAAAATTTCAAAAATTTTCATAAAAATTCAAATATATGGAAAAATTCAAACAACACGTTTGAATTGTTTCAACTTCCTAATCCAATATGAAGACTCATCTACAACCGGAAGATTACCAAGTAAATGGTTCATTGTTTTTGAGATGCATCCGTGAAAGAGATGATTCCTACAATAATGGTAAAAAATGAGCCATATACTTATCTTTGTTATTTCAGATATTAAATGCATGTATTGAAGCCTATTGGTTTCCTAAACAGTTGGGTTATGGTTACTTTTACAGGATTTTGATGGAATTGACATTTTCAAACTATTTGATCTAGGATTTGAACGACGGACCACGATCCATGGTGTTGATAGTTTTTCACAACAATCAATATGAAGTAAAACAATCACTCCTTTTGTCCTACTTGGCCAAGATCCCATATTGGATGAAAACCGCATTTATTTGGTTCTATTTCATCGTCTGTCGACAAATAATCCTACCTCGAATAGCCTACCTATGGAGGGAACATCCGAAAGAGTGTGCACAACTAGCTCAGCCCATGTTTTATGTACATATATTCGCCTTGGCCTGACCCATTCTCTTGAAACATAGGCGCACACCCTTGAAACACCCGTTCCCTCTTATGTATCATAGAATTCTTTATTCTTTTTCAAGCTAATAACATGAAAAAGCACTAAAAATTATAAAATACAAAAATACAAAAAAGGGGAAACTTGAATCGTGTCGTATTGAATCTTTGAGATAAAGGAAACAATCAGTAATAGTCACCCTTGAACACGGCTCATAATTTTGTATCCGTTGTCAGTGCACCATTTACATTTTCCTTAGGAAGTTGTACCAGTAATCTGAACAGATCTCCGCTGATATGTTATCCTTCCTGTTATCTATGGAGTTTTCGTTAATTCATCTAGAGTTTATGAATTTCACAATGGTCGGTTACTCGAGTCTTATGTTGCCAAGTGTCCATTCTGGGTCGCGTTATGTGTTCAAGGGAAGTCAAACCGGTGTCGGTCATTCCTCAAATGTTCTTGACTAATCATGTCGACCTTCCTTGTGTCAGTATACAGTGTTGGATCTCAAAGCTCTACCAAATTATATCAGCCTATTGATCTCAGTTTCATGTCAGTTTATGTGGGATGCATTAATGCCTTCCTTCTAATAGATCTATTCCTATCAACAACAAATCATCATGTACGAAATGGGTCTAGGAACCTTAGTGAGTATCTTGAATCTTGCAGTGATTGGTGGGAGGATTCCTCACAAATGACAGTGGGTATACACCAATGACCCCTGAATGTTTGATTCTACAAGTGTTCGACTTCATGACATATATTCACACTTGTCAGTTTGTACTCAAGTACCTTGGAGTCCATCATCATTATCGGTGGGCCTCCTTGCATCTGTTAACGGTATACATCAATGACCAGTAATCAGATGGTGTTTTATTATGCTCGAAATTGACTCATTTATTTGCATGATATAGACTCATACTATCGTTGGTTTATTTGAAGACCTTGGGAAAAATAGTCGTATCACTCATCGATGCACTGCCCGATTTGCGCAAGATTAGACTGCCATGTCAAAGCACCACAAAGACCTCGATATTCTGCACTCATCAAAAAGCGCTTGTATACATTTTTTCTTTTTGACATGTGTTACGGAGAAAACTTCCTATGGCTTGGGGTGTACCACAACAAACAGAGAAACCACAGAAATCAATCCCTTCCCAGTATGCAAGAGAAATAAAACATCTAACACTAAAGGATCTTGAAACATCCCTTATTCCGAATGGTTAATGTAGATCCACATTGAGATTTTTCCAATCCCACATGTGTTAACAATTTGCTCTCTCAACAACAGCAAACAAGACAAGCATGATATATAATGGTGTTAGACCTACTCTCGCATATATAATCAATAATGTATAAGCAGTTAAAAGCATCCATGGATTCAATATTCATTTAAATGCACATCATTGGATAGGAAATGATATTTCTATTAATATAAATCAGAGATTACATGAATTACAACCTTTGTCGGCACATCTGCAAACCGGAGAAACCGAGTCCTCCACCTGGGCCTCCACCGCCTCAATCCTTCATCTCTCGATAGCAAGATCACAAGCAAAGAAAAACTTGGGAAGAACACCAAGTGCCATAAGGGACAAAGGGATGCAGACTCAAGTATAAGCAAGCTACGACAACAATGAACTATAGTTTGCTTTCTCTTCAATTCTCCCCCTTCAATGTATCCAAAGGGTTCCTTATATAGCGCTTCACTGGGGTAATGGAAGGTTAAATCTGAGTGATCTTGAGGCATATGGAAGGATAGGAGACAAGTGACTCAGATCCACATCAAGGAAAACTCCAAAAATATTTGGCCTTTTGAACACATCCTGATGTACGTGGGTTTAAGGGTTATATCCGTGTGTATACGCGAGAAAGGGTTTAAAAGTCATGTACAACAAATAATGAGTGTTTTTAGGGATGATCTCGGAAACATCAAAGGTACAAAAATGGTCCATGGGGTCCAAAGAGTCTACAGAGGGATAGGGAAAGACATAAATGTGTGATCTACCATGTGTGGTAAAATCAGCTGTAACAGATGCCCCCTAATGTGTGAGGTCAGAGGGGTGATACGATGGCGGAAATACATTATAAGTCCATCCCAGAAGTGGAGTGATGAAGAACCAGGTGGAAGAACCATCCATCCAACAATATAGTACAAATATCTCTGCATATGACTGCAAATACATACAGCAGTGCGGATACATAAGAGTACAATGGCCATGAATAGGCATGATATATGACATGTGTGGTCATCGCCATGTACAACATAGATAGATCAGAATCTCCATGATGAAGATATACAAATGACCAAGATATCCATGAAAGCTGAAGATATCTGACATACACTGGAATCAAGTCACAAGAGCTGAAATCTCATGAACACTGGCACGATCAAGGAGGTAGCATATCAAAAATTCCACCAATCTGGAAAGTCTTCTACAGAATCCACTATAAGTACATGTCCTACTATGTGAATAGAGGTGTCGAGGTCGAACATAGTAGTCCATCATCTAATTACTAGTCATTGATGTATACCTTTAACAAATGTGAGATCACCCACTGATAATGAAAATGGGAATCAAGGTACTAGAGTGCAATCTAACAAGTGTGGATAAATGTGTCGAGGTCAAACACTTGAAAGAATCCATCGATCAGGGGACATTGATGTATTCCCAAAACTGTCAATGGTGAGAGAACCTACTACTGATGACTGTAAGTCTCAAGGCACTCAAATGACTCTTGACTCCTATCCCAGAATAAATGATCTAAAGTCAATGGGATGAAATCCGCTGGAAGGAGGGCATTAAGGCATCCCCCATCATCCAACATGAGGTACTTCGCAAAGCTGTATAATGTGGAAGGACTTGATCATAATGTGCTCAAACCAGTACCAGTACTGGGAATGGCTGACATGCAAAGTTAAGAAAACTAAGGGATGGTCGACTCAGGCTTCAACTTCCTTCGAACAAGAGCATAAAGGTGAATGGTAACTAAATGTATGCTACATAGAATCAATATACAAAACTGGGATATCTCTGCGACACCGGAGGCATCAACAGAGGCTCCATAGGGACTGGAAGCTTAACCAGTCGGTGGAGATAAACTCAGAGAAACAAGTACAGCTCCTAAAGTCAAACTCTTAACCCAACCAACGGATGTGATATACAGTGCTCTGTTCGAAGGTGACACGACTCGACTGCTGCCAAAGATAACATATTTTCCTGTCAGGCTTTTTGGTTTTTTTATTTTTTTGGACTTTTTCAGATATTTTTAAAAGCTTGAAAAAGAATAAAAGTGATTTATAGTTACAAATCTAGGAGGAGACGAGTGTCAAAGGGAAATCAAACTAGTTCCAAGCAGTGAAACATACCTATGCTCAATGCAAGGAAACATGTGTAGGATAACGACACTCGGGGGAAAGTCCCCTCCCCGTAAAAAATGGGGAATCAAGCTGCAAAAGATATATAAAACGGATCTACTTGGCTAGACATGAGACAAGCTTGGGCTATATAGCTGATAATCAGAGTTAGGGAAGCTGACATAAGGCTAAAAAAGGCAGGAAAAACTCATGATAATGCAATTACAACTTGACATATACAAGGGAGTCTCGAGGAAAAAGGCCAGCATAAAGGTCAAGAGGAGTTTGAAGCTCTTGTTCAAAGTCATATCGATGCTAAAAGGGACTTCCGAACCTAATAGAGGACTCACAACATGGGTACCAAATGCAAAAGGGAGGTAACTAGGGCACCCATGTATAGGAAACCTCTACCATTCGCATAATACCACTTCTAACAGCGGCATGAAGGTTCCGTGACATCATGGAATGGGTTCATACCTAAGGTTAAGATGAAACAGTCATAAGGCCATGCAAAATGCAAGCATATGTGAAATCCTAACCTATATGCCAGTTTAGACATGATACCTATGATAGGCACAAATGGGTCGAAACCTCAGAGAGAGTGTACAAAAGATGGACCCTACATGACAACCATATTAGTCCAAAACAACCCAAAATAGTCAATAAAGAATCCACACTATATGATATACGGAGGAATGATCATGACAACTGTACCCAAAGGAAACAATGCGGTGAACAATGGGGCATAAAAAGGAAAGTAAGGTGTAGACCCAATGTTCATGCATCCACTACCACCCCCATGAGGGTGACCACTGGTGTAAAGACCGAGCGAAGGGAATAAAAATCCTCCACAAATGGAGTGCAGGATGGAATATGACCATTCCCAAATCTATGAGCAGGGTAAGGGGCTATGAAGCCCCCAATTCCGACACCAAGGTCTGTACTAGGACTAAGGACGAGTGATATGATACCAGGCATGCCGAAAATAAAAGGATCCAAACTCAAGAGAGCATAAATATACTCAAGTAACCGCGATCCCAAAGGCCAACTAGCGTACAAAGAGCACACTCCTAAGAAAATCTACAGCCAAAATACAAGCAAACCAAGGGTAGGATATGTGAGCTCCCGAATGTAGCAGGTATGTCTCGCCTAGGAGAGGCTCAAAACTCCCATACACTACAGGCGAAGGTACGTAACCAATTATAGTGGCCCTTAGCTTCAACGCATAAAGCGACTGTGTTGTCCGACCTCTACATGGCCAAGACACCTACAGAATAGCCTCTGCAAGTACCCCCTATAATACCTAGGTAAGGCAACTACGGTCACCCCAATATAATCAATGCTCAGGCAGACAGTCACAGGCGGGATCGACCGTATGGGCATGGTAGAAAATCCTAAAACTCTTTGCACAGCCTGAAACTCTCGAAAGAGCCCCTAGATATGAATACAATCCTGGAAATATCTCCGGTGCTCACAGAAAGTAACCAGGGGTCATCCCAGTCACAATCGCATGCACTGCCTCGTGCTTAACTCCCGTGTAAGAGGAGCGTCCTCAGAATCACTAATTATACCAAGGATTTCACTCTCTCACTTGGACAGACACCTAATTGTTTTGTTTAATGGTCTTGGAGAATTTACTCACAATGAACTATTCCAAGACCCTAAAGCCTAGTCTTGTTGGTGCACCCTAAAAAAGAAAAGAGTGTAATTCATTTTATTATGCGTTGGTTTTAATTGACTGTAATTACTCAAAAGGAAATGGTCGTGCAACTAGTGATATGAAGACTCAGCAGTGCAATAAAAGTGCACACCATAACAAACAATGCTAAGTGCAATCTTGTAGAATGAAAAACAGGGTACGCCACTACATGAGATGCATAAAAAATAATTCCTTTCCAAATTCCAATGCAATCCTTCCTATATGAAAGCCTAAATGCAACTCTCATCTAAGCAATCCAATGCAAGTATCTCCTCAAATCCATATCTAAGATACAACTAAGAGTGCAACTATTTTGTATTTTTCAATATAAAAGAATGAAAAATGTAAATAAAAGTCATCTAAAACTCTCAGTCTCTGCAGCAAGTATAAAACACAAGCCCAATAAGACATTGAGACAAAAAAGAGTAATGCTCTAATGGAAAAACAAAAAGGATAAATGACTAAAACTACTTTCAAAGAAAAATCAATGAAAAGGCGGTCTCTGGTCACAAAAGAAGCATCCAACAGGCAACATCAGAACCAAGGAAGACCCAACCACACTCAAAACCCACCCAACAACTTCCCACAACATCAAAATCACCAAAAGGGAGGATGCACATGAATGTTTAAAGAACAGCTGCGTATATACGTGACTTTTGGCCAAAAAGTTGCATGTATATGCAGATTTTGGCCAAAAAGCTGCATGTATACACGACTTTTGGCCAAAAAACCGTGTATGTACGTGACTTTTGGCCAAAAACCTGCATATACAGAGAAGACAGTGGTAAAAAGCAGGCCAAGGGTCAAACCAATAAAGGGGAGTGTCAATGGATGAACATACTATAAAATGCAACACAAAAACAAGGAGAAACAAAGAGCAAGTCAAGAATATAAAGCACATTGTGCCCCAAAACCCCAAAGAAAAACAAGGAACGTCCCCAGTGGAGTCGCCAATTTTGTTACGAAGTGTAACGTCCCCGACCCTCCAACTAGCAAAGAGGACGCTACCATACCATTATCTATCTGAGCAACTAGCCCCATGAACATACACACATAAAAACTGAAATGCTTTGAAGTAAAACATGCATACATTGTTACCATACAACGGAAGCAAAACCATACATTCAAGCATTTAGCATGTTCATCATTTTCATTAAACAACAAAATACAATTTGTAGGGATGAGATAGTCCAGAATACTTATCTTATGAATAACTTGTCCCGCAACCAGCTATGTCGCTGCAACGTTCCACCCAACCATAGGCCAGTGTGCTCCTTAATCTCTCAGAAACACTGCCACCCCCGAGCTGGGCATGATTCTCCAAGGAATAAGGAACTAAGTAGGCTCACACATAGCCAAATATACACAGATCAGCCAAGCCAACACAGTTGGGTTTATTAGGCCATCAGGGAGCTAGGAAAAGCTGAATGCTAAGTTGCTGGACTCATTTAAGAGCTAAGGATAGCTACACCAGAACTATCCTAGCTTCTAGGACACCCACACACACCTAACACAAGGAATCATCCCCTTCTCTGCTACATAGTCCCTTAGGCCCTAACTCCCCTTCCAGTGCTATTCAGGGGTTGTGGAGAAGAAAGCCAGCCCTCTAGCTCTGTTTATGTGGCTCCCAAACACACCAGGTTTATCAAGCATACCAAGCCTTCATTCCCACTCCAACATAGTCCAAAGACCAACCACACTGAAGAAATGGGAAATACACAGCCCAAAATCAAAAATTCAATTCTTGGGTCGTTCTTGGCCCTATCGTGGCCAAAACGACTCAATAAGAATCCACAGCAACCAAAATGGTAATTTAACCCACAACAAACCAAAATCGTGGGGCAACCAACAACAATCAATCTCACCACTGAAGAAATGGGAAAAAAACAGCCCGAAATTTGAAGAGGAGATCAGACTCTCAGCTTGGACAGGGGGACATATACATAGAATCACAAATCTAGTATGGAAAATGCACACACACAACCCAGAATGTGAATGGCTCATTCACAGGAAAATCGTGAATGCTAGAAAAATGGCTCTCCCAGCTCTCTGCATGAGAAAATTGCCAAAACCTGTGCATGAGGAGAAGAGAACGACTGTCCCCGCGTGAGGATGGAAAGCATGGAAGAATGCCCCATGTGAGGGTGAAGGAGTCTGCTGGTGGAGTGTGCATGTGGGCAAGGACTGACAGTCCTGCCACAAACCACTGCCCAGCAATAACT
Source organism: Pseudotsuga menziesii (assembly GCA_001517045.1). Lineage (NCBI taxonomy): Eukaryota > Viridiplantae > Streptophyta > Pinopsida > Pinales > Pinaceae > Pseudotsuga > Pseudotsuga menziesii. Next base: position 169,396 of record LPNX010712623.1, on the reverse strand, counting down.
GCCCAACTAACAACAAAGATTTTTAATGTGGTAGTTGACCGATTGAGACAAGGAAAGGTGATTAAGTCAAAAGGGTGGGTGACAACTACATGGGTTTAACAACTGATACATGGATTTTCCCCATTGACTCAAGGTTTAATAATTCCCCCTCCGTATCCTTAGGAAAATCATGCCCTTTTCATCATGGTTGCATTGACATAGTTGGTTGGGGTTTATTTTAATTAAAGTGCATATTTACATGATGCCAAAACTATAATGTGTCGGATATCACTATATACCATCAGCGACGATTTTAATCACCGGAACATTAAACGCTAAATCGATGGTGGGGCTTTTTCCTTTAGCTCCACACCACGATTGATTACAATATATATACATCATATACATTTAATGCAAACGGGGTCAAAACCGGGGTGTTACACGGAGAAAACTTCCTATGGCTTGGGGTGTACCACAACAGACAGAGAAACTGCAGAAATCAATCCCTTCCCAATATGCAAGAGAAATAAAACATCTAACACTAAAGGATCTTGAAACATACCTTATTCTGGATGGTTGATGTAGATCCCTGTTGAGCTTTTTCCAATCCCACTTGTGTTAACAATTTGCTCTCTCAACAACAGCAAACAAGACAAGCATGTTATATAATGGTGTTAGACCTACTCTAGCATATATAATCAATAATGTATAAGCAATTGAAAGCATCCATGGATTCAATATTCATTTAAATGCACATCATTGGATAGGAAAAGATATTTCTATTAATATAAATCAGAGATTGCATGAATGACAACCTCTGTCGGCACGTCTGCGAACCGGAGAAACCAAGTCCTCCACCTGGGCCTCCACCACCTCAATCCTCCATCTCTCGATAGCAAGCTCACAAGTAAAGGCAAGCTTGGGAAGAACACCAAGTGCTCCAAGGGACAAAGGGATGCAGACTCAAGTATAAGCAATCTACGGCAACAATGAACTATAGTTTTCTTGCTCTTCAATTCTCCCCCTTCAATGTATCCAAAGGGTTCCTTATATAGTGCTTCACTGGGGTAATGGAAGGTCAAATCCGAGCTATCTCAAGGCATATGGAAGGCCAGGAGACAAGTGACTCGGATCCACATCAAGGAAAACTCCAAAAATATTTGGCCTTTTGCACACATCCCGATGTACGCGGGTTTAAGGGTTAGATCTGCGTGTATACACGAGAAAGGGTTTAAAAGTCATGTACAACAAATAATGAGTGTTTTTAGGGATGATCTTGGAAACATCAAAGGTACAAAAATGGTTCGTGGGGACCAAAGAGTCTGCAGAGGGACAGGGAAGGCCATAAATGTGTGATCTACCATGTGTGGTAAAATCAATTGTAACAACATGGAACCACTGTGTATTGTTCGTGTCCATGCTTGTTTACTGCTGAGCATGGGTATACCCACCTCAGGAAGATATCACATATTTGGGAACTTTCCTTGTTTGACTTGCTGGTGTTTCTCCAACTCCTGCGTTCATAAACCATCATTTTCCATCATGCATTGATCACTAAAGAGTATCAGCACAAAGAGTATCAGAATGAAAGAGAATTCAATGTATTTTGACCCTCAAAATAGCTTTGGACCTCACACATTAGGGGGCATCTGTTAACAATAAAATTAATACCCTTGAGAGTGTTGGTCTGAAACAATATTCTACTTCGCCCGCAACATGAAGATTATAATTATTTGAACAATTTGACCACTGCTTCCACAAAGAAAGAAATGTTTGAAGACAAGGTGGCTCTAAATAGGCCAATTTCATGACCACTTAAGTTCCAAAACCCAGTTCCTATAACTCACACAGTGGAAAATGCCTAACATGGGCATTAATTGTCCTAGAAATATTGAAAGTCAAGTTGAAATGCCTAAAAACTAAGGAAAGTGGGTTTTATGAAGGAAATAATAAAAACCTTCAAAAATCCTAAATCCCACATTCATTATCAAAGATGGGATTCTCAAAACCCAATCCTATAAATGGAAGGCATGTGAGGTGAATAAGGAGGACAAGAGTGAAAAGCAAAAGCATGCTGCAACAATTGGAGGATAGATAGAGTCTTTTTCACACCATAGTTTCTTTGGTGATCATTGGCATTGATGGAGAAGGATAGTTTAGAGCAAGGGAGAGAGGGATTCGCCTATTCTTGGGCTACAATCACTTTCCTCCCATTTTAATACGATGCAATCTAATTTCCCCCCAAATGTTGTGTATGAATATATGCATTTTTATGTGTTCTTTATCAATATTTGGTTAGATAGCTTTCAATCTTTTTTTAAAGTTTTCAAAAGCTAGAGGTAAGAAACTAGCTAGCAGGATTCTAATGGAGGCATAAAGGCTAACGAGGCTGGAGAAAAAGGATCTTCAATGAACGACATGCTTCAAGAGGTAATATCCTTCCTTCTCTCCCTATCTCTTCTTTGAAAAAGTTTAGAAATCTTAGGAAGTTTTCATTTGTTTCATGTTTTTCTATCAGCATGATTCACCCTCCCTATAGTTAAGGATAGATAGGTTGTAGACATGTCCCTACGGTCAAATATACCAACAGGTCCCATCTTATAGAGTTGTTTGGCAATCAACTGAAAATCCATAGCCCGAACAACCAATTATTTCTTCTAACTTGTGGTGAAATCATCTTGCGCTTTCCTTGTCCCCAAAAACTAAATTATTTGTTCATAATGGTCATCGACCATTCCAACCTTGAATAGCTACGCATTGGGTAGCTCATCCTCGATGTTGGTTGGTTCTTCGCCTGTCTCAATTCGCGACAGATGGTCAAGTCCTGCATTTAAGCGACCCGACTTCACAATGATTTTGAAATCAAACTCTTAGAAGAGTAGCATCCAACAACATATCTTCCCCCCCAAAATAGGCTTATTGACCAAGTATTTTGGTGTAGAATGATCAGTGAACATCTTGAAATGTCCTCCTAACATGTAACGATTAAATTTTTGGAGTGTATATACCATCGCCAAGCCTTTATGTTTTGTCATGGTGTAGTTTTTTTCTACAGATGACAACTTTCGACTCACAAAAGCAATCAGATGGTCAATATTCCCTTCACCTTGCTGCGTCAAAACCACTCCTAACATGATTGATGATGCATTGACATGGACATGAAATTCCTTCGTCCAGTCCGAAAAGACCAATATTGGTGTTGTGACCATCTTATTCTTTAAGGTGTTGAGACTCCCTTGACACTCGTGACTCTATTCAAGCTACGCATCTTTCTTCAACAACTTCTCCATCAGCATTGTGATTGTAGCATATCCTCTTATGAACTTTTGATAATATCCCATATGTCCCAATTTCGCTCTAAGTTGTTTCACATTCGTTGGTGGGGGTAAGTTAACAATAAGCGCAATCTTAGCTGGATCAACCAGCATCCCTTCCTTACAAACAATGTGCCCCAACAAAATCCCAAACGGCGCACAAAATATGCATTTATTTGAATTCAGTGTGATATGGTATTGCCAACACCGCTACAACATCAATCGTAGAATTGCGAGATTATCCCTTACCATCCCATACACTATCCAATCATCCATGTATACCGCCATAAATTTTTGAATGAAGTCCTTAAATGCGACAACTACGATCTTGGAGAATATCTCAGGTTCATTTTTTAGGCCAAACAACATCATCGTGCACTGAAAGCATCCCCACTCAGTCATGAAAGTCGTCTTATGTCGATATTCCTTCACAATCTTGATATGATGATAGCCTGAAGATCCATATGTGAACGGATAGATCTCTTGACCACCTACTCCTTCCAACACTTCGTCAGTAAATGGCGTAGGGAATGGATCATGGAGGCATGTGTCATTGAGCTTCTTGAGATCGACACAGATATAGAATTCACCTATCTTATTATATTGTACGACCATTGGGTTGATCCATTTTGATTCTTTGACCGGTTCGATGATTGCTGTGTCCAACATTCTGTCAAGCTTAGCCTTCACTTTCTCCTTGTATCACGGGTTCAGGCGATACATACATTGCTTCACTAGCTTTGTGTCTGGCTTGAGTGGGATTTCCCTTTCTCCCAAATCTCCTAGGATCCCTTTCATTTCAGAGAATTTAGTCAAAAACAAGTCCTGAAACTCATGCAACAGATCGATGATCTTTGTCATAGTTTCTTCATCCCAATAATCTCCTATATTGGCGAACTTTGGTTCTTCCTCTGTCCCAATGTTGACCTTCCAAATTTTCAACGGTTGTTGAACTTTGTTTTTTAGTATCTCAAGGGCTACAATATTCTGACTTCCTTCAGATTATGGAACCTTGGGTCATCCCCATCGTCAAGTCCTCTTGTTACGTTGTAACAATCCATCATCGGCTACATCATTGGTACTTCATGCGATTCCCCAGGATATGCGACTAGAACTATCTTCAAGACAACATAGCAGATATTATGTAGTGCACTATGAATTACTGTATCAACATCCTCAAAACTAAAAGTGTGACTGAAAAATATCGTCAAGTCCTCCCATGTCATGATCTCCCTTCGGATTTTTGTTGATGCATACCACTGTCGCGACATTTAGTCCAATGTGTGTGCAAAAACATGTACCCACTCATCCTTTGGTCATTATACCTATGTAGTCTGGCATGCTTTCAAATGATCATTGGGATCATTTCATCCATCATACTTCTCAACTTGATAGTGATCTGTTTCGCCGAAACAAAATTCCATCAACCTGTGACAAAACGACCATCCATTGATCTTATGTGTCGCCCACCATCGTGTTGGAATGGCCTTCAGTGCCTCTTCCAATTCCAATAGTCTCTATGGTTATGAGACCTTGTCTTCGAATTCATCAATTAATTTAGGCAAATTAGGCAAACCTTCATATGTCGACAACTCAACAACCTCCATTGTGACCCAACATAGCGACTGAGTGATTCATCCACACTTCTAAATCAACACCTCATGTAGCCAATTCTACCAAATTTCTAGCGCATCATCAAAATCTGATGATGCCGAGCTCAAGCTTCTCCAACCCAGCTCTCTGTCTGTAGTGGGATGGACATAATTCTCTGAAATGTTGTATGCATGGTTCCATCCTCCTACAACTTCTTCCTTGACTGGTTTGACATATCTTATCCCTTCACTCAGATCCAATGGGGCTATGACTCTTATGTCACGGTTCTCAAAAGTCATCACCTCCTTCTTGAATTTGATCACTGCAAAGTTGTCATTGGCCCATCCAATCCCCAATAGTGTGGGATATGGGCTTCCTTCGTCTACAATTTTGATAACATCAAAATCCACATGTGTCTTCATTCCTTTGGCTTCCACCATTAAGCGTGGTACTCACCCAATTGGCGACACTTTGGACTGATTGGTCATTCACAGTTGCACAGGGGACCAAATCAACTGTGGCTTCCCCATCTTCTCCCATGTTTGCTTTGTCAAAATGTTGACATATGAGCCCAGATCTAGAATAACCAAATCCACATTGTAATCACCAATCTGGACATTCATCCTCATCTCCTTTCCAGTTTTCTTTTTGTGCAATGAATTCAAAGCAGATTCTTGTCGACCTTTCTCTAGTCGATGCAACAAACGTGCGATATCTCCTAGTGCATATGGGTATTTTCCCAGTGACAGACAACTTTCAAAGAAACTTTTCAATGTACCATACTTTCGTGATGATCCTACTACCAGTGTTAAATAAAAAAACATGCGGCATGTCGTAAATAGGAAACTTACTCGTATCTCTTTTGATGGTGTTTCTTACGTCAAAGAACGTATCCCTCTCAGCGTTCACATCGAATTGTACCTTTTTTGGAGCTATAAATCAAACTTGCGGGATTGGACCGTCATCCCTTGTTGTCGCACCTCCACGAGTAATGACCCTAACATCTGGAGGTTGAGCCCTGGGTTTCGCTGAGATATTTCCAACCATTGGACCTTGGTTCTAGTTTGGTGGTGGATTCACCGGCTAGTTCAGATTCTGGTTCACACTTTCATTTTGGTTCTACTGTGGAGGAACATTCTTCGCTTTCCATTTCGTAATCAGTTGTGTACAATCTTCAACCGTGTGATCTACGACGGTACAGTAGGTATATTACGACTACAAGTTTGGGAAATCTCACTAATAATTCCCTAATACTCCACAATTGTAGCATTGCACAGGTCCACGACCTAGACCTCGTCCTCAACCGAAACCCCTATTTTGTCCTCCTCAAAATCCTCCGCAAAAGCCTCTGTGTTGTTGATATTGTGGTTGATTAAATTATTGTTGTTGCGGTGGATTCGGCTGTGGCTGAACATACCATGTCTGCTTTAGTGCATATTGCATCTGAGTATACTATGGATGTGGTAGAGAAAACTGTGATTGTGGCTGCGCAACCTGTGGTGGCGATCTCTCCATCAATCGGTGTTCTTCTCCCTTCATATATTATGTATCCATTGTCCTTTCCTAGAGCAGGTTGTATGCTCAACAATATTTCTCTTCATGGCCAACAGAATGACAAAAATTACAAAACAAGTTTGCAGGATTAGATACCATCTTCTGGAGATACACACATTCCTTGTGTCGATGTCCATGAGTTTGATAGATTCGACACCATGGTAAGCCACCTTAGCTTAGTGGTTTTGGAGCTCTCGACGAAAAGTAATTACAGAAGTATGGACATTGATATTTATGATGTCCCTCCGTATGACATCAGGTACACCATACTTATTTACAGATCTCTTTTCCCTTCTTGACATCTTGCAATTGGATCGTCAGATTTGCTAGTTGCGATTGGATCTAATTCATGCCAACTCCAATTTAACTGACTGATGAAGCTTCCAACTTCAATGTGATCTCCAATGCTTCACTTTGTGTTGCGATCTTCTGTTGCATCAACAACATTTGAATATGTGGTACCAGTGCCACAATGAACCATATTTGTGTTGTACATCACTCATTCTAAAACTGACTTTTGCTATCAGCGTCTTGAATCGTTGATCGAAATCCCAGACCAATTCATTCGGATATTGCTTGATTTCTTTCAATTCTGTGATATATTGCGACTCATATTTGGGTTTCCTAAATTCTTTAATCAATTTGGTTCTAATCTCTACGAGAGTCTTATGTTGGTTCCTTGTCATAACTTGTACAAACTTCATGTTCCATTCCAATGCGCGACCTCAAAAAGTTGTCGCCAGCTGACCCTTCTTAATATCTTCATCTTAGACTTGCTTCACAGTCCATAACGCTTCACAGAGAAACCAATATTTGTTCAGGATCTTCAGTACCATTCCCATGGAAAAGAGGTAATTTCACATCATCGCCCACCATTCTGGGCCTTCTTCTTGTGTTCATTGATCCGCTACTATTAGTGTGTTGATGACACACTGAGAAATTTGGTCTTGAGCTGGTGTTTCTTCCTGAATGTGGCGCAGTGCACGGAGGTGTAGGTACGTTGTTGCTCTGGGTTTGTACTTCCTTGGGCTGGGGTGTAGCCTGGTCGTCTCCTTTGTTGTGGTAGGATCGCTTAGTCCCTTGTGATCTTCTCTCGTGGCTTCTTGTTCTGGTTGCAGCAGGACTCTCCTCGGTCTTCTGCCTCTTCTCTTGCCGAAACCTTACCCCACTTCGCAGAAGACCACACTCTTCCTCGAATTCCCTCACAGTTTCGTCATAACTCCCATCCATCTACCCCGTATCATTCCATCCAACCCTCGACTTTACAGTACCTACAACCTCCGCACATAAGAGCTTTACTTGTCAGAGTTCATCTTCAATATCCCCTTTTCACAGATAAGCATTTTAATCCACAATTGAAAAGACAATAGAAACCTACCTCTTGGTCCTTTGAAGAATTCAATTTTGGTGTCGTTATAGGAATTGACTGTGTCGACCACGAACTTAGTGATGTGTCCTTCCAAGATGTTTTCAAGCCATACTTCGACAGCCCTTGATGCTCTGTTGTCTACTTCCTTCAGTGGTTGGATCAGCTCCGGGGTCCAACAAGTAGGTTTTCCTCCTTGAAAGTTTGTCTTCCGATAAGTCAATTGCGCCAACCACTCGTATAAGATAATTGGAAATTCATCGAATAAATACTCATGGATATCAGAATAGATATGCCTTCCCAACCACTCTTCTGTTGTTATTCTGGAGCTTGGATTTTATTCTGCTACGAATTCTCGAGCCTTCTGATCGAACCAATCCTGAATCTCTGGTCTCGTTGGATGCCACAACATATCCTCCTTTTCCTCGCACTAAATCCCTGGCAATGAAACCATTTGTTGACACGGATTTGTCGATAGGGGTTCACACTCCGTCGACACCCCTAAACACTGTGATCTCCTTGAGCACTGGCCCAGATAGGTTTTACCCTGTCCACCGACACTTGTGAAGCAGATGAAGTCTCACCCGAGATGTTGGAGGGAGAGCTATAGGAACCATGTTTCTGCAGTAAGGAGGAGGATTACACACCTATTTTTCCACTGTTCTCTTACTGTCGTGATATCAACCAAAGATTCAAGCTAGGGTTTCATCATCATTTATTCATATTCAACTGCATCAGAAACCATTCATAACAGATTTAATCATCAAAGAGATTGACAAACATAGATTCATTCATTATGCAGAACCATTGCCTCATTCAAGAATAAAAACGATATCGCAGCAATTACTCATTCAGATCTCATCATTAAAACAGTAAAAGAAGCAAACATAAAATCATAGATCTAGACGCAGTGGTTCAAACATGGTTCGTGCATGTCATATTACTTCCGCATATCAAAACATGATCCCAAAATACATCACAGAGTTGCAAGAAAAAACAAACACATAGATCAATATTCTGCAGATGTTCAATAGATAATCTTAGACAAAATTGCCTCACTTCGTTCACCAACTTATTGATATCTTCCTACTGTATTTATAACTCTATATATAAGCTTTACGCCTTTACAAAATTGTCCACTTCTAACTACTTTCTAATTACTTGGACCAAAAACTACAAAAGAATGACCAAGCCAACTCTTTGTCAACTTCTCCGCCTTTTGCACTACCCTTTATCTTGTGCACCATCCTTTGCCTTGTGCACCATCCTTTGCCTAATGCACCTTGCGCATTCATACCGCCTGCCATCACATGATAGAGGCTAACCTCACAATGTTTATAGTACTTGTAACCGTTGTTGTAATGACTTGTTTCGTGGAATATCCATGACATTTGTACACCAATTTACATTTGGTGAAACATGAGAATTCATTGCCCAGTGTATCTTTAACACCTTCTAGAAGCCCATCCTTATCAAGTTGCGTACAAGTAATGACTCAATAAGCAAGATCATCGTTTGCTTCTAACAACATCTTGTTTATTTTTTTATGCTTATGTAATGTCTATGTCAAGGTACTCAACATTAATAATATGCATGCCAATAAAATTTTGTTAAATTTGCAACCACTGCATGTATAGTTCTATGTGAAACCTTCACATTTGATGCTCATGATATCCATATCTAGGCTTCCAAATACTTCTAAATACAGTATGATTTACCTTTGCCTCTTTTGGAGACTAATTAACATTCAATAATGTGGTAGTGTTTTCAATTTCTAGTACTCAAGCTAGATAAGATTTGCACTTGTGCTATTAGTGATTGCTTTAAAAAGATCGTTGTAAAAATATAATGAACATGATTTTCTATAATATGGGCATAAAATTTGAGTCCCGACTCTTCAATTTTTTTATATCACGTTCTTTAAGAAGTAATCATCAACTTGGATATCACTATGACTACCAAGATGTATTAACCTTCCTTTCGAATTGTTCATCAATTCCATGTTATGAATTAGGTTCCTTTTTTTTATTTGTTCATCAATTCCCTGCCATGTATTATGTTCCTTTTTTATTTTTTCATCAATTTCATGTTATGTATTAGCGTCCTCTTTGATTTTTCATAAATTCCATGTTCTTATTTATTGGAGCTAGTGTTTATTTGCTATTCATTAATAACGCTAAAGCCCTTTGTTCAACATCATCATTTACATCTCCAATTTTCAAATGTTTTTATCTACTTTTTATTCCTCTATTTTCCTTGCCTTTTCTATTATGAATATAATCTTCTGGGTTGCTATGAGATGTTTTTGTATGGTCTCTTTTACTCCCATGCTTACACAATATTTAGACTCTAAAAATCCAAAATCTCATTTTCAAAAAGGTTTTCCCAAAAAAATCTGATATCTTATAGCATTAGCTATAAAACCTTTAAGGGTAAAAATCAAGTCTTATCATGAACAAGAACCTAGATCTTTTTTCTTTTTTCTTTTTGGCAAAAAAACACTTATTTTTTTTTCTTAAGCTTTGCATAGTGCATTGAAAAGATGTATAAATATTTATTTTCTCAAGAAAAAAGATGTATTTCATTACTTAAAATAAAACACGTTGTACAAAGACTACTGAGAGTCAAATCTTCCCCTTGCCTCATGTTGAGTCAAGTACATATGGACAATAACCAGACGACCTTACATCTTTGACCATAGGTTTTCATGTGCATATATACAGTAAAAATTGCTCAACTTAGCTAAGAGCCAAAGACTACATAGATATTAAAAAAACCCCATTATAGGTCATTCAAACAATGCGTGTAGCACCATGACATTAACAACAAAAAGATAAGCAGAAAGTAGCTATGGATCAAACTAAAAAGGGGTAGATCAAGGATCATCTTTCCCTTCGAGAACATCACTCTAAAACTATTCTTGCAAAGAATAAGTGAGGTCAAGTCAAAGCAGCATCATTGACCCCAACCCGGAGTCGCTCGACCCATAACACCTAGGCATAACCATATCACAACTCCCCGAGGATAGAAATAAGCGCTAGAAGAAAACTTCTCGCCACACCACATTCGCTGGCACCACCGCACAGAAAAATAGATGGCGACCTAGTTGTAAGGGCCACCACCATAAGGGGCCACCTGGTTCATTTTGCGTATTCGACTCTCAAACCTTAAATTGGTGTAGACCCCCAAAAATCGACCCTAATTGCTCCTCGTACATATTAGTGGCATTCCTAGATGGATAAAATATATTCAGGCGTAACGAGTAAATATTAATTTTGAGTGGAAATTTATTTTATGTTGGCCTCAAGGGTTTAGGACAAGAATCTTTTACAATTCTAGAATGAGAGCTTGTTCACTAGGTTAAAAGTTAAAACTAACTTTCATTTGAAAGATTCTTTCGACCAAAAATATTATTGAATCTTGGGGAAACATGAAAGATTCTAAATTTTTTTTTAGACATTTTCTCTATTTATAATTTTCCCGAATTAGTTATGAATTTCTAATCTTAATTTTTTTTGTTGTAAAACACATGATGATAATAACAATGATGGTTACCATTCACTAAGACCAACTTTGATTTAAGGAGCCTTAAAACAACACAAATAAAGGACAAATTCATTTGCTAAAAATGCATTTTAACATGTATTTTGCTGAACCATGGGATTAATGCAAAAGTCCTCCCAGTAGTAGAAATTGAGACTATGTGTGTGTGTGTGTTAGAAATGCCCGTCACTTGGGGCCAGTGCATTTCAATCATTGGCTAAGAAACTACAACCCAAGAGCATCTAAGCCATCAAAATCAACCGGGGATCACACCCGACTTGGACCACACTAACCCTTAACATGGCTAGATTTTTTGGTGTCTCTTCCTAACTAACTCACCCCTAAGGGGATTGAACCTGGGTCGCCCTGGGAATGAAACCCACACCTTGATTGAATGAGCTAGCAAGAATTGACTATATATATCTCCCTTTTTCTTATTATAAATTAACAAAATAAAAATTCAAAATATCTAAAACTAAGTAATCTGTAAAAAAATGTAAAATTCAAAATGTAACAACTTGGGATTTTTGTCTTAAAAATGGTATTGTTATAATTTGTATATTTAGTAGTAATGTAAAGAATAATTGGGCTCCACACAAAAATGAGAGTTTTTTCCATACTAAAAAGTAAAATAATTGTGATGAAGGGCTTTCATATATTAATTTAGTGTTTTTTTTCCTTAAGAAAAAGACGATATTTGATTAAAATATTTGTAAAAAGTAGTACACAGATAGATCTTCCAGGAGGATAGATAGTCACAGAAATAATGGACAAAAAATGAAGAGACAAGTCCCCTCAATGAATCCGGGGACCAATGACCAAAATAGTTCCAAACAACGATTACAAAAAGTCCATAATAGTCCAATATAGGCAATTGATAGAACCCAACCAATAGCATGGAAGGGCCAACACTTGGAAAATAAAAAAGAACAAAAAATTATCATCCCAAAAGGAAAGGCCAAAACTAGTAGTGGAAGACAACCACCTTTCCCCCGTCCAATAGCACAGAAACAATCGACCAATGTTCATAAAAAATGAACCCATCTTCCTCCAGGAGAGTCTGTTTTGATAATTTGTTGGCCAGGACGTTTTCTCTTGAAAGATGTGAGAGAATGAAATGTTTTGGAACTGATCAATCAAAGACCGGATGCAGTTCAACCAAGGATCCAGGTGAAGTAAGTTTATTAAAAAATATTACTCCTGTCCAACCCCACTACCCTCGCAAAGTGCAGCAAGATCCATAGGGAGAGAAGCTCCCACTTGGTGTTTGACCCTGGATTGTAATTCATCCACAACTTGTAAAAACTATGATCAATCATTTGAAGTGTGGCACCATCACCACAAAGTCTGGATGCCTCCTGTGAATCCCCATCGAAGAAACCCACCAGACTATGATTTGGGGAAATGTTCTTAGGAACACGTTTCATTTTCCCACTGTGACCACATGATGAAATATCCCCTCCATATTCCAAAAATCTATTCAGCCCCCGAATCGCAGCAGTTGTAGGATTTGCCAATCTATCCTAAAAATGCGATTGTTTCTGCATATCCAAATTTCGAATAGTATGAAACAAGGAAGATTGTACCATGAGGGAAAAAATTTCCTCCATCACAAGAAGCAAGTCAAAAGTGATTCGCCTTCCCAGTTGGATGTAGCATCAATCAACTTTCCGATTTCCTGCCACATCAACTGGCATAAACTACAAGAAACAAAGAGGTGGAAGATATTTTCTTCAAATAATCCACAAAGTAAACATATGCTTGGGCCGCACATACCTCAACGGAGAAGGTTATCCCAAGTTAGCAGGCGATTGTCTAATGCCAGCCAACAAAAACTAATGACCCTCAATGGAGCTTACCATCTCCATATAGAAAACCACCACCGTCGAGGGACAATGATCGCATCCAACAAATATTGGTAAGCCAATTTGGTTGTGATCGACCTGGATGTCGTATTCTATTACCAACATAGTTTATCCGGATCGGCTCTAGACAGATAACACCCAAACTCAGTCCACGAATGTAACCAATCCATTCGTCATCCATAGGTCCATAAAGGCCCTATTGATTGACAAAGATCCACCTCTGGTAGGTCGAATGGTTGACAACAATTGTCGAAACATGGTAAAGGGAATGATAACCAGTGTTGTGCAGATGAGACAGGAGTGGTCATGAAATTTTATGTGAATGTGGACCCCCAATGACCGGGTCCTCACCTACCCGGATGTTCTTCCCATCCCCCGGAGCCCATGCCAGCCAGGATGAAAATATCTTAAATGCGCCAAGTAGACCCTCCCATATGTTGGATATACGTCTCCTTGACTTTTTGTAACTTCGGATACATTGAATCAATGTTAACTTCCAAAAGTATTTTTCTTTTAAAACATGAGACCATAGGCTGCCACCCGTGACTTCCAGCCAGAGGATTTTGGCCCTTAAGGCCAATGAAAACAACATCATGTTCTTCAGTCCCCATCCACCCATCTCCACGGGTTTAGCAATGGTTTCCCATCGGATCAGATGGTAGTTCGACTGTACATTTTCCCCAGACCAAATAAATGCCATTGTTTTCATGCGGATCCAGTTAATGATGGATTTTGGGATCTTGCTCAAGTAAAACCAGTACACTGCCATATTTTCTAGGACTGAACGAGCCAAAGTAATCCTGCCACCCATGGACAACCATCGACAACACCATAGTTTAATCATGTCGTCAAAATGCTTCAATAACCATAGCCAATCTCCCGCGCAGTAGCCATTGGATCTAATATAATACCCAAGGTATCTGGTGCTTCCAGTGGATATGATTTTACCTGTAATAATCTTTCCATCTCAATCATGTGATAGTCTGAAGCCTCATAAAGATAGAGGTGGGACTTGTTTAGATTTATAGTTAACCCTGAAATTGCACAGAAAATCCTCAAGATATCCGATAAGACAACCCATTCCTCAAGTGATCCCAACCCAAGGAGCATTATGTCATCTACAAACAGTAGACGAGTGACCTTTAGATTGCTGTTGATTTTGATGTCCATGAACCTTCCCTTTGCCTTAGCCTTCATAATTAATTTGCTCAGGCCCTCAATGACCAGTAGGAAGAGGAGCGGTGATAGAGGACACCCCTGTCTAAGCCCCCGCTTCGCTAGAAAGAAGTCTGTGGGGCAACCATTCACAAGGATTGTGAAAGACACTGATGTAATACATCCCATGATCCATTTCATAGCCCTATAGGGCAGACCGATTTGGATCGGAATCAACTTAAGGAAACCCCAAGATACTTGATCAAAGGCTTTATTCAGATCTAGTTGTGGTACACCTACAGGTAAGGATCTTGTCTTTGAAAAACCTCCTGAACAACCCCCACGGCCTCCAGGATCTATCAATTATCCAAAAAGCCAAAGTGCTCCTTAGAGAGGCCTGTAGAGAGTGTTGGCTTTAACCTGTTAGCAATTATCTTTGAGATAATTTTGTATACATAGTGAGATCAGGCGGTAGTCCTTTAGGTCATCCAACATAGACTTTTTTGGGATTAAGGCCAGAAAAGTAGAATTCATTGCCCCAAAAACCATCCCTCTAGTTCTGGAATCTTCAACAGCCCGCAACAGGTATGGCCCCAGCATCTCAAAACAGTCGAGAAATAATTCCATAGTCTAGTCGTCATGGCCTGAACTTTTTGATTTGGCCGATGCTTGAATGACTTCTTTTAATTCAGACAACATGTCCGACTTATAGATATCACCCCCCTCCACCTCATTAAATATCCTAGGAAATTCTTTGATGACTTTTAATTGTTCAATCACAGAGAATTTTTCCCCTAAGCTATAATATGACTTGAAATGAGTGTATGCTTCTTTAGTGATACATGCTTGGTATTTAACCAACAACCCATCTTTTGACTTTATGGCCCAAATAGTGTTTATATTCCGCCTATGTTCAACATACTTGTGAAAGAATCTGGTGTTCTTGTCACCAGCCTCAAGCCAAGTCATACAACTTGTTAATCGGGCCTATTCATAAGACACCTGCAGAATCGATGCTTTCTCTCTTTCTAGTTTCAAAAGGAAGTCCTTTTCTGTTTGATTCCACATCCCTGTTGTAGTTTTTGAATAGATAATGTCGATATTTGTTCCAGTATCCCTTAAGACCATTTTATCCAAAGCAGCGTGAGCCTTGATCCATCCAATAACTTTGAACTTTAGTCTTCCTAGCTTCTCAGTTAATAAATCCAGCGGAGAAAGGGCCCTCGGATAAGAGTCATCAGTCCACACATTACAAATCAAATCTTTGAATTCCCCCACCTTCAACCACTCGTGATTGAATTTGAATGGTCTTATATTTCTCGACCCATCCATCATAGTTCCAGGTATATTAGATGATGGTCCGAGTAACACGAAGGATCGATCCAGGATCTATATTTTTCCATTTTTTCAAGCAGAGCCTCTGTTACCAGAAATCGGTACAGTCTTTTGGACACCTTCTCCTGACCAAGCCTGTTGTTACTCCATGCAGGACCCAGAGGAACTGGTTCCACATCTATCATATCCACCCTGCTCATCATATCCACAAAGTAATTGCTCAAGGGATTGAGTTTTCTGACCCCATATTTCACATGTCGACCATGAATAGTTCAAATCACCAGCCATAACTAAGTTTGTTAGGCCAAAAGTTCCATCCGCCACTACTCTGTTCCAAAATGTTTCTTTTTGAGTTGTATGGTCCATATATGTTAATTAAGTTGATTTCTTCAGGAAAATCCATGAAAGAACCTATTAATAAAATTCTTACATACACAGAAAAAGCTTTTAGTTTTGCTCTCCTTGGGTTCCAAGTCGCAAGGAGACCACCTAATAAACCCACCATAACCACTTCCTAATCATTTTTAATTTTTAGAAAAAAAGAGCAGGCTTGTTGTCCCACCACTATTGTTTCTTGTAATAAAATCACATATGGATTGTTTCTCTCCACAATTCGCTTAAGGGAAAGGTGTTTATGGAGGTCCCCCACTCCTCGAATGTTGATGGATGTAAAAATCATTTGGGAACCCTAGCTAGGGTTTTCATGCCTCTAAGCACCCTGGAGTTTGCAGAAGATGGATAAGAAATAAGGTTTGCTTCAAGATTGGGAAGACCAACATTTGAGTTCTCTGGTCCATTTTTGTATTTTCTCACACTACGAGTCTTTATGGGGGAGAAGTCAATTTTGATCCCCCCTGAATGGCTCCCCTAGAAAGGGGGAGTAGAGATGATTCAGTTGGACACTTCAATGGATGGGAGATATCTTCAGGTGGATCGAGAATAGGAAGAGGGAGGCCCTTTACATCAGTCCCCGAGAAAAAAATTAGGGGAAGGTTTTTTAGATATTCGTTCCCCGAGGATAGTTTGTCAGTTTCTCCAGGCCAACTCCGTGCTTGAGTTGTTAGAGATGGAAAAGGTTCCTCCAAATCAATCATCCCATTGCTAACCCGAGTATCCAGTACTCCCACCCCAGATATGGAAGGTAAGGTTGTCGGCTTGTCAGTATGGTTTCTTAAAACCCCTTCCTCAAATTGATCAGGAATCCCAAGTCCACCACCAACCCCCAATCCCAATTGGGCGCCCACAGGCAAAGGAGGAATTGTCAGTTGGGGAATGTCTTTTCTAGTTTTTTTCCAAAACGGGCACCTTCGGTTCTGTAACCCCTTTATAGAAAAAGGTGTTACTAGCAAGTGCAAGTTCCCCCACCGCATCCCCTTTTGGCTCCAAGGCTTGAACAAATGCACAATCATTTGGATTTAGGGATGAAACAAAGGAAGGATTTAATGAATGCAACTTACTCAAGTAAGGTTGGTTCACCAACAAATCCAAATTGTTGGAAGGTTGAAGAGAAAGCCCGGAATCCATAGCGACTTAGACCTCCCCCGTTGAATCCTCCGACATCCAAGCCTATGCTTCCGAAGACCCATGCTCTGAATCTGAACCAGATGAGGTGCATTATCTCCACAAACATCCAATCTCACAACATTTGGAGTAGTGGAATGGGATGCCCCGGTAATCCAATGGTTGGGAAAATGTTTGATCCTGCCAGTCAATCGTCACTTTTTCACGAAACCCCTTATTCATGTCAATCTCTACCAGGATTTTTCTAATCCTCATGTCAATACCGTGCAGTAAACCCTCATCCAGGTGCAGAAATCGACCAATATGGTTTCCAATGGACGTAAAGGCTCCACGGTTCCAAAATACTATTGGTAAGCCTGAAAGTAGTACCAAAATGTGTCTGTACCTCAGGCCCTCCGACGTTGGGTCGAAGCCATAATGCCACTTACATAGCATCAGGCTACCTTGACCCCGCAACTATGTCGAATCCAAGACAAAGGTTGTATGGGCTTCCTTTCTGAAAATGAAGCCATACCAACCCTTCTAGAAAACATAGATAGTAGGGTAATAGCCGAGTATGGGCCCCCCCAGGTACTTGCTGCCCACCCCTCTATATCACTGCAATGCATAGCCTTGTAATTGAATTTACCCACCAAACCCCTCAACGTCAAACCCACCACCTCCTCCAGACCCACTCCACGGCCCAAAGACATCTTATCTCCATCTTGACACATTTTCCATGTCCTGTACTTCCCTTTGTTGCGGCGTCTGAACGATTTGCTGTGAAAATTCTTTGAACCCATCGCCCCAACCTCATTGTTAGTTGCATCACGTGGAGAGTATCTCGTCCCCACCGACTCAGCTGATACCCCAGACACATTTAATGAAGAATTTCCAGGTGTTACCACCTTTTCTGCCAATCCCTGGCCCAGAAAACCCGACATATTAATTTAATGTTTACGACTTGAGATAAAACAATTTCCTACAAATTATCTTTACTATGAGAATTGAAATTTTGAATATACAAATAAGCTATAATCAATTAAAATTAAAGTGCCATACCTAGTGGTTTACCATTTTCAATGAGGAAAGGGCCCCCTCGGTTTCACGGGAATTGTATCCTAGTTTTTTTTTCAGGAAGAAAAAGCCTGTCCTTGATATTCTTATTAAGAATCAAAGGGCAATGTTAACACTCACCCAGAAAGAGTTACAATAACCGAATATACCAGCCAATAAAGGATCACATCCAATTGCGGCCAGGGGGAATGGCGAACAAAAGTAACGTGTCCCATCAGATATCAGTCTCATCATAAATGGAATCTCATACAATCATCCAAATCTATCGTGAACCAAGAGGTTCTAGAGCTGCTATCCAGAAGCATCCACTCATCATCAATCAAATATCCATAAGAGAGTAAAAATCCCTCATATCCAAGGCTCAAAAGAGCTGAAAAGTGTCACTATTGACCAAATGGTCATCAAAATATTCAGAGAAACAACCTATGCCCGGGGCAAGTGTGAGTGTTGTTTTTGAAAGACTGTCTGCAATCCGGTTGTGTTCATGATAGATGTGGCTGATTATGAGACCCAGAAAGCTAGATAATAGCTTTTGTGTAGTCCTGCACCAGTGATGAAGTTCTGGTGGGGTGAGAGCGGAAAGACCCTTTGCCCAATTAATGATGACCTGTGAGTCACCATAAATGTGGGACAACGGGACACCCATCATTTGGGAGGTGAACAAAAGGGCCCAGAGACCCAAAAGTTCAGCGTTTGTATTGGAACCATATCCGACCCCCAACGCGCAATCTAGATGGTGATTTTAAACAAGGTACCATATCCTAGTTTGTATTGGAACCATATCCTAGTTTAACACAATAGTTTAAACAAGGTACCATTTTCAATGAGGAAAGGGCCCACGGAAATTGCATCCTACTTAACACAATAGTTTAAACATGTTGGGATTGGACTTTTGTTTTATTATATTTTTGGAAATGTGAAAGTTTGAGATTAATAATTGGAATTATAAATATAAGTTGTTCAGATCAAATCATTAAGATATTTATTATTTAAATTTATTTTTACATTTTTAATGAAAAATTGCAATTTAACCAAAACTAAATCTTATAAATACTCTTAAATGCTTTTAATTAAAACAATTTTTTTTTAATAATATTTCTTAAACCAATAATCTAAATTAGTTTTGGACTACTTTTCTGGTTTTCTTTTACTCGACAAAAATTGTTGACATACATCATAAAGATTGCATAAATAAAAGTATATCAACAAAAATCTATTTTTACAATTAAAAAAAGGTTTTCACCAAAAATTAAATCACCGCATTCTGATAATAACAACAAGAAAAAGGAAAAAAAATAAAACAGAATAAATAAAACTGCCTTGGTAAAACTAAATCTTTCAACCCATAGTTTTCGCTTAAAAATAGGGAGAAAAAGTCCACTTCGAAGTAACACAGACTGTGATAAACTATTACCCAAAAACAGGAAGAAAAGTCCACTTTGAAGTAATACAGACATAGAATATTAAAATCTCATGGTTCTACCTGTACTTCAAAGTTTCGGGCAACAAATCTTGTGTAGCGAGATATATTGACCATATGTGGGACAGGCTTCTTCTATAACACTGCAATTGATAGCTCCAGTGTCGTCATATTCCTCGTACTAACCACGGTGGACACTGCTCGAATCCAAAACAGGCCTGGATGTAAGTTTTGTCATCAGTACCATTTTTATTTTGTAAACTAGAGAAAACGAGCTTATGTTGTTTGGATTCATGAAACAGTTTCGTTTTGATATGCCCTTTAGACCAGGCATTCTTTATTTCGGTTTTTTTGAATTAGATTTTATAGAAGATGGCTGCCGGAAACCGACGAGTTTCTGCCGCCTCTGCCCGAACCCACACCAGAAAGGGCAAGTCAGGCAGCAGATCTGTATTCAGTAGAGGTTAGTAAGTCACGATCCTGAATATCTAGTACTTACCATATTTTGTGAGACTACTAAAAACCCAAATTGCTAAGCAAAGGCATCATATTTTCATTTCAGGTGTATGGAAAAAATTGGCACTTGTTTCAATGGTGGGGTTCCTTGCATGGGCTTACAAGGCCATCCAACCACCCCCTCCTGTTATCTGCGGAACCCCCAATGGCCCTCCAGTGACTGCTCCTCGTGTTCGCCTTCAAGATGGAAGACATTTGGCTTATAAAGAAAGCGGAGTTTCAAAAGAGAGAGCCAAGTATAAGATCATCACGACACATGGTTTTCTGGGATCCAGAAATGATTCCTTATTTTCTGAGGTATTAATCGTAGAGTAACATTTAATGGTCTCTGAGTTCAATGGTTGATACTGGTGAGCTTGTGATGGTGATATTTGTTAATATTGCAGGAGCTTCTGGAAGAGCTGAGCGTGTGTGTTGTGAGCTTTGATAAGCCTGGCTATGGAGAAAGCGACCCTCATCCCAATCGGTCTGTGAGAAGTGCAGCTCTTGACATTGAAGAACTTGCAGACCAACTTGATCTTGGTCCCAAGTTTTACGTTGTAGGCATTTCCATGGGGGGATATCCGATATGGGGATGCCTCAAATATATACCACACAGGTTCTTATCAATTGCTGTACCATCTTTGAATTTATTGTGGATGCCTCATATATATATATCACACAGGTTCTTATCATTTGCTGTACCATCTTCGAATTTATTGTCAATTAGTATAAATCCATGTTAATTTATTAAGCATCATTTGCTGTACCTTGTTTGAGTTTATTGTGGATGCCTCATATATATCACAGATTCTTATCATTTGCTGTACCATCTTTGAATTTATTGTCAATTAGTATAAATCCCTTTTAATTTATTAAGCATCAATTTTGAACTTATTGTCGAATCTATTACGTGTTAAGAAGAATTAAAAACATGGTAAAAATACTCAAGTATAAATATGAAGGTTTTTAACCCTTTCGACACTTGAAGAATATTGTATCCAATCCAAACTGTAGAGCACATTGTTTCTCTGAACGCAATGATATTACTTGAATATAATAAAAAGTACAGACAAGACCTTGGAGGTCTCTCTGTCACTATAACTGAAAAACACAGTAGCTAGAACTCTTCAAGGTAATTTTGGGATTCTACCGTTTCTATAATCTCTATAACATTGACATATGAATGGTGATAATGCAGATTAGCAGGTGCAGCACTCTTAGCACCTGCAATAAATCACAGGTGGCCTGGCTTCCCGGCTAATTTATCTGGAGAAGCTTTTTATCAGATACCCTTACATGAACAATGGGCGCTTAGGATTCCCTACTACACCCCTTGGTTGACTTACTGGTGGATGACTCAGAAGTGGTTCCCTTCTTTGAGCCTTCTTCAAGGGACATGGAAGCCTCTAAACCGGCATGATAGGGAGATGACCATCAAAAACGCTGCAAGTGGAAGATCTGCTGAAGTATATAATTTTCCTAATTCCCAAGCCTTATGGCTCTTGCTTCTTTGAGGAAAGTAGATGTAATGATTTTTTACGTTGCCTTTTCTGCAAAATCATCAAATCAAAATGCTTTGTTGTTTTTATCTAAATTGAATTGTGAAATTTGCTTGAGGTTGGTGTTGCCTTTTAGTAGGATAGATCCATATTCATATTTGATCTATTAAGCCAGAGGGATCAAAATAAGTTAATAATTAAAGATATAGAACTTAATAGTTTTATATTTCATTTTCACATCTATTAAGTAAGATAAGAAGATTGTATATAATTTAATAGTTTTATATTTTAAAATTTTTTAAATTAATTTGATCTCTATAATGTTCCAAAATTAAAATAGATCTCTACTAATTTATGTTTATTTTTAGTTGTTTATATTATATTTAATTATATTGAACAAATTAAATGACATTGGAATATTTGTTTTCTCTGAAGATGTACCTTATCCTAAGTTGTAAAGCACATAGCTTCTCCGAAAACAAGGAATTCCAAAATTAAAATCTGCATCTGAATTAAAGAGCTCTTTCTCCTTATTAACTACTCATTCATCTACCTTTGCAGCGTTTGAAGGCAGCACTGCAGCAGGGAGTTTTTTATTCTTTACATCGAGAAATTATGGTCATGATGGGCAAGTGGGATTTTGATCCTATGGAACTCAACAACCCATTTCCTGACAATGCTGTTTCAGTGCACATATGGCAAGGGGATGAAGATGGTCTGGTGCCAGTGTCCTTGCAGCGATACATTGCTGAACGGCTTTCTTGGATCCACTATCACGAGATTCCCGAGGCTGGTCACTTATTTGTCTTAATGGAGGGCATCCCTAATCGTATTTTAAAAAGCCTTTTGTTTGGAGAGGAATCTCCAAACAGTGTTAGTTAGACCTTGGGTGTCTGAGTTACTCCTTTGGAGGCCTGGTGGAATTTGTATTTTCAAATATTTGGATATGAAAAGTTGGGTGATTTTCAACTCTGAGTCAAGTCAACCCAGTGAGGTCATGATCAAGACTTCCAATGTTTCTTTCTCCAGCAGATATTCAAAGCAGGTATGAAGGATTTGTAATAGCATATTTTCATTAGTGTTTTTCTTAAAACCTAATGGAACATATCATGAGAACTATTCAATTAGTGTCGATTTTCTTAATAAGTTGGAATTCCTTCTACAATATTTTTGCCATCTACCTTGTTTTAGAAGGCCTGCACTGTGCATTATGTATGAAAGTTTGAAACTATTACCGTCAACATGTTTTGTCCTATGTCACAGTCATAACTTATGGTAAGCTCATATGAATCGAATAGGGATAAGGATGGAGGTTCTCATACCTTCAACATATCACTCTAAGGTGCATAAACCAGACCCAACCCCTGTTACTTGGAAATGAAACTCATGTGAAAGCATGCATTAAATCAATTTTGATACCGATTTAAGTTTCAAAGGAGTGTAAGGCTACTTAGTGTTGTATTTGAATTAAGATAAGACTCAATCGAGATTTAATTTTGCCTCAGTTCGACCAATTGACTGGATTCTGAGATGGTTCTTCGAGGCGAATTTTTCCAGATCTGCTTTTCGGGAGTAATTTTTGCAGTGCATCTGTTTTTTAAAATTTACTGCTCCAAGCTCCTATTACTCATCCAAAGTTTGCTACGACCCCCCTTATCGATTTTAAGGAACATATGAAAATATCTACACAGAAAAGCTCAAAGAACAGGAGAGATGAGGATTGTGACATTAATTATGGATTTTTTGTTTGTAAGTTTGTACAAACTATCATGCATGGTTTTGATTTTAAATGAATATGTCTATTTTAAAACATTTGTCAATCTTATCATTGCATTAATAAAACTTCATCATTTTTTATTACCCCTCTACTATGCTTTTTGATAATGCAGCTACTATGGTTAAGAGTAAGTCAAACTCTAATCAACTAAAATCTACTGTAATGGATGCACACCTTTGATAAATATAAGAGAATATTGTAGATCTATAATTAGTTTTCAAGTTTAGTGTGTGAGTGATAAAGTTGGGATGATCAAAGTCCATTTTAGGACCATGGAATACAGAACGGCCCAACTCGGTTGAGCAGACCAAAGAGAAAGTATTAGAGTGTAATATTCTATTTTAATACTATCAAGTATGTTGTGATGTGATATAAAAAATATTTAAGAAACATTTGACCATGGCATCCTGATTTTCCAAAATAGAAGCTCAAACAGAAAGACCTATTGAGCCATGAATGTAACCTAACCAATTATCTAGATATTTTAGAAGCTTTAATAGAAAGATCCATTGAGGCATGACTGTAATCACTTATGTAGATATTTTCTTGTGATAAGCTTCATTTTCTTATAATAAGCTTCATTTTAATTTTGTATGCTGAGGGTTAAACAAATTTTAGGAGCAAGTATTTTGGTGTTTGAAAGAAATTGATCTATGCTAGTTTAATTTTATTTATTTTTTAAATTAGTTTATTTATTTATTATTTATTTTATTTTATTTTTTAAAATTTAATGTTGTATGTCAATTTTCTTTCCATTTTAATTTATAAATGTTATAAACATATGCGATACATTTCTTTCACCAAAGGCTATATAGTACACCTCATTTCTCTTGATACAATTATATATAAATAATGTGTAGATATGTTACTTCTCAAATATAAAAGCTAATTCATGATATGATAAATGGATTAATTTTATTCCTCTTCTTGTTGAAGAAGAAAAATCATACGTAGTGCTAGATGGAAAAGTACCACTTTCCTTTTGAACATTGAGCAAAATCAATATGAATATTAACTCCTTTATCGACTTAGTGGCTTTAAAATGAAAAGGTGTTCCAGGTAATGTGTCTTTCATTTTTTCTCGACTACCTTCTAGCCTTTGTTATTGCCTTCATGGACTTTGACTTGTTACTGTACTTATATCTACGGAGTATGTGTTGAGGATAAGATGTATACGAGGGACCTTATTGTTGCTCAATTTTGAGGGCGTATCTCTGGCCATGGTCTAGTCTAGTTGGTGTTTGTAAAGATGCCTCAATCAAGTTAGCGCTACAAGGTCTTGTTAAGTTGCACCTTAATGTCATTACAACTTGGTCCAGGGCTGAAAATGCCTCCAACATTTTAATCCCCAAGTGGTAGCTTGATTGGTAGATGCTCTTGTATAAAATTTCAAGGAGCTCTAGGGATCAAATCTCACTGAGTATCTTACAGTTACTTGTGAAAGGCATAAAGTTATGTCAAGAACATTGGCTCTCGTGGACATCTAGAAAGTCTCTAGCGTGAACTATCCAAGGACTTGTGCATATTTGGAATAACGTTGGGAGTTATCCCTACTTTCCACGTAGCAGGAGATAGGCTAGAAAATTGCTATAGCCTATGGGCGTAGCACGCAACCTCTTCTAGATCCTTTGTACAAGGCTTAAAACACCTCTACATTTAGGGGTTATTTCAACTGGTTATTGTCAATGTTGCTGGGCATTTGGCTAGTTCCATGCCAATAGGTGTCCAATTCGAATCCCCCTGGGCAAGGCACACTAATCTACAATGCTAGGTTTACTAGGGATGCCATCCACGAATTTGGGGAAGCTTCACCTAGGTTTCATTGTGAGGTTTTCCTTGAAAAGTTACATCATAGAAAGAAAGATAACCCAATACATGGGCACATCATATTATAAGATTGACATGAGTGATTGGTGGATACTTCATACCCAAATAGTCAATAGAACTCATATACACTTGATGCATTACAAAAAAGGAAAATCCTCAAATATATAGGGGTAGGGTTTACATTAGCTACCCTTAAACCAATAAAAGTTGGGACTACAATGCCCGCCAACTAACCACTAATGTGGGCTATACCCATCGATAAAGGACGAGTCATAAGTGAAATTAAAGGCCATTAGGGCCACAAGTCAATATATCTCAAACATACCCCCTTAAGATTGACTTTGGAACTGTTGCTGCCTTTCACACACCTGGGTCACGTGGCATAAATCTTCAAGCCACTCGGTGTGTCCTTGGGGCAAGTCTCGAGTCAAGGCTGTCACCTTGTTCTTGACTCCTCCGTTTAGGCTCAACTCCTAATGAAACCAAGGTGGGTAGACCCTATTAAGTTACTAAGGCAAAATTATTTAGTATGGTGATGGTAAATTGAATGAGTTACTTAGGAGTTTGAAATTTAACCATAAACAACCATAGATGACAAGATACAAAATGAACGCACGAAAGCACAATGCTGAGGCCAGTGCCTTAAAATGGAGTCAAAAGATAATCAATGTACTTGCATGTGCTTGGAGTGAATGTTTTGCGATTGCCTCTTGGTACGTTTTAAGTTAATGTGAAATATGAGTTGATTAAAATTAGGCGAAGGGGTGGACTCCAGATATATCCGAGAGTACTTGGAGTATGTCCAAAACTAAACCTTCACGGCTACCCGCAAGGAATATGTGGGCTGAATGGAGTCTCTGAGGCTATTGTTCATAAGGCACCCGCAGGTGTAACAGAGATCGGCGCCCTGAGGTCACTTTTCAGGAGTTCCTGCTTCCTTTGGGTATTTTGCCATCGTAATGGTTTGATTGAGGTGTTGGATTTTCACCTGATGGTTTGTCAATTTGGGAGAGTGAATCCTAATTATTCTAGTCACTCGAGTGCTTTTGATGCAGCTTGACTGATCGGACGAACCGCAGCCAAGTGCAGAGCATACACACCGGAGTCTTGTCAATTTTAGTCAATTTTAAGATAGGTGTTCTTGTTAAAAAGAAAACCCTCCAGGAACCTCTTTCAATCCAAGTGGATCTCAATCGGGGAATCAAGGAGGGGTTAATTTTATTATAGTTGATGAAACAGTTGATGAAAAAGAAAACAAAGATACACAATATCGGTTTTCTAATTAGTCCTACCACGCATCTCTTTCCCCTTTTGGGTCAATCGGGAAGTCGTGGGATAAGTATTAAAATTACTTTGAAACCTCAGATATGGAATATGGAAATGATTATAAATCAAAGTATACTACCTTGCATATTAGAACTATGCTAGATAAAAAAAAGATAAATGAAAAGCAAAAAAAAAGACACGGACGCAAATCCCCCCAGGGGGGATGGTGAAAGAGCCTATTCGAAAAGATCTTTTGTTTTTATTAGCAGTGATTTACAATATCAGAAAATTGAAATTGATGCACTTTGGTCCTTGTTATCTGGGATCCAAAGGCTTACAACAAGCTTGTAACAAGCTAAAATCAAAACACGGCGGTGGGGGAAGCTTCCGAGAAGCTCTGGTTCGTCCAAGAGTTGGAAAATGGGCAGAGTCTCCTTCTCTTTTTTGTTAGACCTGCTAAAAAACAACGAGCAATTAGAATCAAATGTGCCCAAACACACTTTAAAAGTGTTTCGGGTCACCACGCTAGTTAGCGAAAAAAAACTAAGTAAAAAATTGTTAAAAGGGGCTAATCTAGTTTTGCAAAAAGGAACCAAGGAAAGCAAGCTTTCCTTGGGATCTTGGCTTGCTGTTTGGGAAGCCAATGAGATATGCACTTTTCTTGCAGAATTTAAATCTTTGAAGAACGAAAAAAAAACTACCTTATGAGCAAGCTTTAGATCTATGCTTTAGCTACTTGCAAAAAGGGAAATTCCTACACCTAGATCTATCTTTATGAAATTACAGATCTAAGCAACAAGACTCTTATGAACTAGATCTAACAATATATATTCAATTCTTAGAACTAGATCTGATCATAAGAGGAAGAGATAGGTAACCGGAAGATTGATTTTAATAGAAAGGAGGAAAAGAAGGGGAAAGGGCCGTTGTTGGATGGATCTGCAATAAAAACTTGTTAGTGGAATACAGAGGGGCAATGCCTTCACAAAGTTTTTGGATGTACAGTGGAGTCAAACTAGATCCACAGCTCGTCCAATCCTTGCTACCTGAAAGCTAAACGCACAATCCTGCACGAAACCTCATGAGATCTGGATATATATATGAAAAAGAGACAAGAATTACATGCAAATGAACTTATTAAACATGTATAATCTAGATCTTCAAACATATATGCTATGAGATATAGAAAAAACAAGTAACCTTACTTGCCCAACTATACTCCTATTGATTCAGCTGAATCGTTTAAGCCAGACAGGGTTTAGATGCAGAAATTGAGAGACAAGCCGACAACATCAATAGCCATAAGACAATGGGTAATCCACACACATGAGAGCATACACCATTTGGCCTCCAAAGCTTCTTTATTCCAACAATCAAAAGATTACAGCAGTATTACAATAGCAAGCCCTTCAATCCAACTCTAACTAGCTTGAAAGAGGCAGCTTGTGCTTTGATTTATACAAAAACCAGGAGATCCAGCCCAGGGGGTCGTAAATCCCAAGGAGGCAGACCAAATCAGCTAATGGAGAGTCTATCAATTCCTGATCTATGTCTAACTGAGCCAGATCTGAGTTTCACTGAGTGTAATTGTCAATCGGAGAGCTGATCTGACTGACACCTCAACCTGTTGACTGAAGCATCCACCAAAACTCATCCAGATGAGCCCAAACGTGTGGAGGAGAGAGGGAGGGCGAAATTCCCCATAAAGGATGCTGAAGATCAACTCTGGATCTGTCCAGATCACCTCCTTCAGTCAAGGATTTGTCAGATCCAGTCAATCTGGTTCAGATCTGACTGATTTCAATCAAATCGGCTGAGAATCCATTGATCTAGGATTTTGGATTTGCTCCATTATTCATCAATTTATTAATTAAAATAATCAATAAATGATATTTTGGGGCTTTCTGACTTGAGTGATGGAAAATCACTCAAAACTAGGAAATAGTGGGTCCATGGGTTTACATAGTGCTCTTAGCTTGAAAATGAGCACCTACATGACTAAAACTGATTATTTGGCCCACTTTTATTACAAAATCAAATTTTCCAATTAAACTATTAAAAAATAGCCTAAGTTTTGGAAAAATTAAATTTTAATAAAAAACACTAAAAAAATTTAAAAAATGAAAAAATGAAAAAACCTGCGGGGACTTAGACATGTTCATATGACTCGACCATGATGCCTAGCATGTTTATACATTGACGCATAGACTCTAATAACCTCAATAGGCCTAAATGCCAAGCCGACCACCCCAACTTTGGAGGTGTGGAGTGAAAAACTCAGAAATTATCAGTCGTTTATTCAACAACCAATAATAACCAAGGGAAAAAACACCCTGGGCTGATCGGATTGACAAATAAAGTCTAAGAGACTGAGTCTTTTATAGACACTATCATGCTAGAACATTTATTACAATTCTCCCATGGGGTATGAACATATGATATAGTACAACAACCACTTCCCAGAAGTACTTCTGAAGGTCTTCTGAAGTCCGAACAAGTTATCCTTGTCCGGTTCACCAGGCTCACTTGATAAAAAACCACTAAGTACAACTTAGGTGGTAACAGGGACAAAACTAGGAAAGTTGACAAAAGATATTTGACCAAGTAAATATTACATTCTAGGATCCCTCCTCAACACAAAGTTGGGAGAGAAGTGATAAAAAAGGCCAAATAAACTTTATAATTATCCCTCCTTAATGTTTATATGGGTAGGGAATACAATTATGGCCAATAACGACAAGAGCAACCTGACCATGATGAGGTGCAAACAAACTCTCAATGTAGAGCCCTTCTACAAAACTGTAGCTTCCAATAAACCTTCACACGAACCTTTTTGGCACAGTGAAACAAATGAAGAATCATACTTCAAAACAATAGTGTCAAAAACACTTTCACATGTAACTTCTCAACATGAATAAAGCAAATACAAGGAGACTCAAATCCAAGTGTGAGAACATATGCATAAACAATCAGAGTAGGATCTCAAATCCCACAATGCTATCAAAAAGCATTGCACAACAATGACATAGATGGAAAATACCCTCATGACCATATGCTCATGATAGGCAATAAGCAAATTCAGAACTTTACCATGATGTCATGACGGTCAATAGACTGAACCTGTGCTTTAAACTCCATATGCAACAAGATGGTCGTCCCATAAAGTGTACATATGCCAAATAGAAACAATACATAAAAGCATCATCAAAGATGCCAAATACAAACACTACTACTATGATCAATCAATCAAAGAGAGCAACAAGAATTATATGATTGTACATTGGATGACTCTAACACCCCGGTTTTGACCCCGTTGCATTAGATGTATATATTGTAATAATCATGGTGTGGAGCTAAAGGCCAAGGCCCCACCATTGATTGGTTATGCTATGTTTCGGGTTGAAATTGTCACCGGTGGTATATCGGGGCATGCGGCATATATTAAGTTTTGTCATCATGTAAATATGCATCTCTAATTAAAATGAACCTCGACCAGCTATGTTCGCGGCAACTAAATTGAGAAGGGGCATGATTTTCACAAGGATAAGGGTGGGGGATGTCAAACCTTGAGCAATGGGGAAAAAGCCATGTGTCATCCTTCTTTGTTTTATCCAACCACCACCATTAAGAACTGCTGCTGTTAGTTGGGGCAGTTATGGCTGGGAGTGGAGTGTGGCAGGACTGTCAGTCCTTGCCCACATGCACACTCCACCAGCGTGGTTGACCTCATGATGGCAAGCAAAAACCACTGCCATCACTCCAGCGGACACTCCACTCTTTCCATGACGGTGCTGAAACGCTCACACACTTCTCACTACTGCACTCTCTCAACATCGCTGTGGAAACACTCACGCACTCCCCACTCGCGACTCTCCATTGTCTGTTCATCCTCACGCAGGAGCGGAAGTCTTGTTTATTCTCACGCACAGGATTTTTCCTGGTTTCGACTGACGCAGCGAGCTGGGAGCCGTGCTCTTTCATTCACGGTTTTCTTGTGAAGGGCCATCCACGTTTTCAGTTGTATGTTCTCCTTACAGACTGGTATGGCCGTGTAATCTCCCTGTCATTTTAATGTTGAGATTGGAACTGTTGTTCTTCCCGTGAGTTATGGTCGTCGCCGTTCTCCTCAAGATTTGTTGTGTTGCTGTGGTCTCCCTTATGTGGTGACTGTTGTGGTCTTCTTTATATTTTGG
This sequence comes from Pseudotsuga menziesii, assembly GCA_001517045.1. Taxonomy (NCBI): domain Eukaryota; kingdom Viridiplantae; phylum Streptophyta; class Pinopsida; order Pinales; family Pinaceae; genus Pseudotsuga; species Pseudotsuga menziesii. Next base: position 138,635 of record LPNX010712623.1, on the reverse strand, counting down.
GGACGGGAGTCTGCTCATTTCACGCACAGGTTGGAAGTCTGCATTTTTCTCTTCCTCAGCGTGGTCTATGTATGTTTTCCCGGTGACTTTGTTGCCCAGGACGGGCTATGGTTTTTCGCCTGTTGTGAGCTATGTCCACTGATACGTTTGGGACTGTTACAATTTGCTTGGGAGTCATTTGGCCACAATAGGGCCAAGAACGACTCAGGAGTCGTTTTTCCTGGTTAATCTGTAACAGCTGATTGATTGCTTGTGTGCAATGGTTGGTCTTCGGACTGTGTTGGGAGCAGGGATGGGGGCTTGGTTTGCTTGATAAACCTGGTGTGTTTGGAAACCACACAGACAGAGCTAGAGGGCTGGATTTCTTCTCCACAACCCCTGAAAAGCACTGGAAGGGAATGCAGGGCCTGAGGGACTGTGTAGCAGAGAAGGGATTGATTCCTTGTGTTGGGTGTGTGTGGGTGTCTTAGAAGTCAGGCTAGTTTTGGTGTAGGTGTTCCTGGCTTTGTAATGAGCTCACCAGCTTATCATTTAGCCTTTCCCAGTTCTTTAATTTCCTGATAACCTAACCATGTTGGCTTGGCTGTCTTGTTGATGGCCTGATAAACCCAACTGTGTTGGCTTGCCTGTGTTTTGTGTATCCTTGGCTATATGTAATCCTGCTTGTTCCTTATTCCTTGGAGAATCATGCCCAGCTCGGGGGTGGCAGCGTTGTTGAGAGATTAAGGAGCACGCTGGCCTATGGTTGGGTGGAACGTTGCAGCGACGTAGCTGGTTGTGGAACGAGTTCTTCATAAGATAAGTAATCTTGTCTATTTTATTTCTGCAATCATATTTTCTGTTAATGAATGTGATGAACATGAAGAATGCTTGTATGAACGTATGTTTTCTTCCACTGTGTGATAAATAATTGCATCTGTGTATGATAAATGATCAAGTATGCATGTTCTAGTTCAAAGCATTTTTATTTTAGTATATCAACAATTTTATGAATGCACATGTTCATGGGGCTGGTAGCTCGGATGGTTAACGCCATGGTAGCGTCCTCTTCGCCGGTCAGAGGGTCGGGGACGCTACAATGACACAAGTCGATATGAAGTTCTCAAGCAAGTGCTAAAAGGTCACCATGAATTCTTCTTATAAAGAATTATAAGAAGAATTCCTAACATACCAACAAAATTTTTGATACTTAGATGGAGATCGAGGATTCCTTTGTCACAATTGTTTTCCTTTGAAAATGCATGTTTCATTTTGCATTTTCAAGGGCCTCTCTTCTCTCACCAAGCACACCAGAAGACCCTTGGAATTCCATAGCAATTACGACTTGATGGAAGCTTTTTAGAGACCACATTGATGGATGATATGAGTAGAAAGGGAGTCCTAGAACAGGAACACCCTACCTTATTTGTGCTCTAGAGCATGATACAAGGTAGGAAAAGGAATTATCGAGCATCAAAGGTTGAATGCCCCTTCAAGGAGGTGGTTAAAGAATATTGAAGATAGGAAGAAACACTAATAGAGGAGTTACCATCCATTTGGAGGCATATTTCAACTTTTGAGGTATTTGGGGGCAAGGGTACATTGTTTGAGGCCTTTACACATATTTGGAGGCAAATTCTTTGCATGAAGGGATGCCATTATAAACACCAAAATGAAGGGTGTTTTGCATATGAAGGTGACAAGTGGCATTAGGGGCCCATTTTATGCATTTATTGCGCCAAAGAGGCACATTCTATAGCCCTGTAGGGGAAGATGTGTAACTCCTTCTGTGCTCATCCTCGAGTTGACATGTGTCCTTTAAAAAAATATTATAAAAAATAACATGTTGACTCAAATTAGATTTAAAATATTTACTATGGAATATATATAAAATTACATAAATTAGATAAATTAAAGTGCTTCCTCAACATTTGGACTCTAAAAAGGGGTTTGTATTTCAAGATATTTGATCCCTCTCGGTGCTTGGTAGATCCCCTTTTAAGATGGATCTATGCTGGTAGGTAAAAAGAGCAAATTGTCTCACATGAAGGAGTCTCAAAGCATGACATGTAGTAGGAAGAAAAGAGGATATGAGAGGGATGCCCTAGCTTAGAATGAGGACATGTGGCAGTGGAAGTGTTTATGCGGTCAAATATATTCTCCTGACGAGTGTTCTACTTCTAAGGTGGAAAGAGTTATTTTTTTGGGTTGCTTGATCATAAATCTACAATACAAAGAGGGTTGTCCTCCTTATGGGAAAATTTAAAGAATGTAAAAACTAAAACGTCATCATGAGGCATTTCACATGGATCAAGGTGTGATTCACATACTTGGAGCAGCTATTTCAAGGAGGAAGTGGACACATGCTATCTTGTGATTTAATTAAACCCTAAAAAAACACTCTAAAGAGGTGTGTCCTACTTCTATTGCTTCTAACTCCCAATTATTATTATTTATGAATCAAGGATTTGGTAGAAAGGATATAAATAGAGGATAGCATTTGCAAAAGGCATGGTTGGAAGTGTGGGAGTTTCCCTTCAAGCTCATTTGAAGATCTTCTGGAAGGAAGAAGTTAAAGGGCATTTCAATTTGAGGTTCTTCATCTTTCTTTTGTTTTCTTGGGTTGATTTGATGGCTGAAAACCACCAATACAGATCTGCTGGAGTAATCTTTGTAGAAGGGCAGTTTTGATCCAAGAAGAAGACTGTAGGGTTAAGGTGAAACCCTCTCTTTGTATTGCTGTAATCATTATGTTCATTGAAGGATTTTTGCTGCTGTAATGTCTGGGTTAGGTGTTCACTCTATTTTGAGGGCTGCCTTAGCTAGGGTTGAAGGTTAAGTGTGGCATGTTTAAGGCCGTCTTCATCTTTGGATGAAATCACACTTGCAGGATGTTGTATTTCTGGTTGTTCATTTTATAAAGAAGGTTTCTTACTCTTGTCTACTTCATTCATGAGTTCATGTGTGGCTGTGCTTTAATTATTTATGTTTACATGTTATTATTTGACTGATTTTGTACTAGTTATGAGGAGCTTTTTTGGAAGGGCCCTACTTTAATTTTCTTCATATTGAAGTAGATCCATGTCATTAGTTAGAGCATGTTTATAAGAACCTAACTTTGTCTCCCTTCACACTATATGAACCCTCTTGATTGTTGATCTTGTCTTCATCACCCAATTGGATAGGCATTGGTCTTGGCAATCCTTCATCGCTTAAATTGTAAAGAATATCATAAACATATTTTCTAGGGTTCCCCCCCCCACCCCCCGCCTCCTTATGTTGGAGGAGAGCCAACATAAATTGAGACTCGAGAGGAAGAGTTGTTGTGACAATGGGAAACCTTCTTAAGTGCCTCTAGGCTTGTACTTAATTTAGGTACTTGAATATCTTTGGGTGCAGGTATGGGAGGTGACAAACTGGTTCTATTGCTGGGGACAAAGTTTAGTTCTCGAGATTCAGTGGATTGTCTATAGTGATTTGATGAGGGCATTTCTTTGAAGATATTATTCTTATCCAATGATTCCACAAATAAATGAAGCTCTGTTCTAGAAGATTTTGAAATGACTTACTGTTTGTAGAGGGGAGGACATTAAGTAGATTTGAAGGCATTTGAGGACTTACATGGTGATTCCATGCACGCAAATCTGCACCAGCAGACCTGCCTAATACATATATAGGCCACCTAGACCTATCACTGCTAGATGCCTCTCCATTTGAACTGGTGCTTTTCTGTCTCTGGTGGTGTCTCCAAAAGGTGTATGCTGCCATATAATCAATAAATCTGCACAAATTCCAAGATGATCAGCACACAAAGGACCCACTCTTGGGCTGACCTTGAACTGTGAAGAGCGAGGTAAGTTTTAAATAATAAATTGAACTGGTTGGGATCAAATCCTAAAGATAGTTGTGACAATGAATTAATGGAAATGAGTGGAGTGAATGTGTGCCTTAAGTGAAGAAAATTCAAAGTAAGTGCACAATAAACTACCATAACACTGCAAACAACTTAATTAATGGTAACCAATAGGTTCAAAGAGCTACAACAAAGCATAATCATACCAAATCACATATTATCCAAGAGATTGATTGCATCAAAGTGAGTCATAGGTGACAGGCTCCCATGGATCTCCTTTCTTGCAATGGAGGTAGCGGTCTGATGTCTTGAGGATGGACGAGTGAAGAGTTGTCCACTGCTACAAACCATCTAGAGAAAATAATATCCAACCCCTTCAAATCCCCTCAATGGTCTATATATGATCCCAAACCAACCCTAACTGCCTATAGAAAGAAGAAATAAAACAGCCTCAACTTGACAAGGTCTGCGTGCTAACCAAGTATGCCAAATTGCTGTTTTTGGATGATCTTTTAGTGGCATAAAAGCTGCCGTTTTTTGCTGGTTTTGGATGAGCCTTTAGTGGCATTAAAGTTGTTATTTCGTGAACTTTTACTGGCACAAAAGCTGTTACTTCACCCAAGGCGACCTCTTCATTGATTATTAGCATGACACCACATTGGAAATGAAGTTACTTCGGGCTGCAATCAAAGGAAGTTGACCTGATCGCTTCTGCACATCAATATGCCCAATAGTTACCATTATCACTCATGTCTGAGCTGGCTGTAGCATGCATCCAAGGAATAGATTACCTTGTCCATGTGCCAACCCACTGGGGAAACATCCAATTTGCATTTAGTAAGCATGCTGTAGCTGCTTGTCATCCATTCTAATATTAAAACGTGCTAAGGACCATCCTTTCCAGCGCTGGTTCTTTCTGTGCTTACATGCTGGAAATAACAACTCAGACTGACAGCAGTCTTAGGCATATCCTCTTAGAAACCTGCAGTTTTTTCCCATCTGTAGCTGCTGTTTTGCTGCTTTGTCTACAGGAAACTGCCAGCTCTCTACAACAACACTTCATCCCCAACAATTCCCTGAATGATTTCCAATATGTATATGTATTATGGATCTTTGTTAGGTTTGGCATTGTTTCCAGAATTATTTTACCTAATCAACTGCTGTCAACGTCAATGCTTGCTGATTTTTGGCATGCAAACAGTTTTCTTTGCTAAACAATAAGCCTAAAGCATAAGCCCATGAAGTCCCTTGAGGATAAATTACATGCAAATTATGAAAAATGAAACAAGTGGATAAGGCAACTTGATTGCTGATTTCACTAATTTTCATGCAAAGGTAGAATAAAATAGCCATTTTAAGGCCTTTAATACAATTGGCAAATTTTCCAGCTGTCCCAAGGAAGTCGAACCAGAGCTTCCACTTGTTTAGCAACAGCGACTATAGTCAAGGTTTTTTTGCTTTGGCAGGCATTATAAAAATGGCTGACCAATCAGCTTAGGTTGTTCTGTCTGACAAACTTAGCAGTAGTAACTTCTTTCAAGGTTTCTTAGCTTGGAAAAAATTAGAAGAGGCTTTGGTGATGATAAGCCAGCAAATTACCTCTTCTTTCTTCTGACAAAAACAGCAAAGGAAACTTGCTTTAAGGTTTGACAGAATTAACATTTAAGCCAACTGTAACCAAAGCAACTCAAGCCAGCTTTCCTGCTTGACTAATTTAGCATGCTTTATTCAAATTGGGATCCTTTAGTTGATAAGTTTGGAAAAACACTATGTATGTCTTGAAGGTGAATTAGGGTCAAATAATAGTAATAATTCCAAGCATGAATAACTTACTTAGCCATCTGTGTAGTGGGTTGAACTAGGCTTTAGGGTTGACCACATTAGCAAGGTTGGTGGCATCAGTATAGTAAGGAGAATTATAATAAGAAGGAAAAATGGCAATTTTGCATGGCCAATCAACGTAAGGTCTCTCAAAGCATCAAATACACCAACGACCTAGGGAATAAGACTTTATGAAATTGTCTCAATATCATACACCTGAAACCCCCCAACCAACTGCCATGTGTCACTCTAGGAGACCATCCACTTGCTCTTGATTCATCATTATTTCACTCACCAGGACCTCAACCACATCCTCACTGCTTGCTCAAAACCATGATATTCAATATGTTAGTTTTTCTAGTCTTATTCAAATTGACTAGGATCTTTATCTGAAAGAATAACAAGCACTACAAAACATCCAAGATGCACAAGATAGAGAAGATACACAAGACACAAAGATTTTCCTCGGGGAAACCATAAAGGAGAAAACCCCGCAAACTTTCTCAGAATAGTTCAGTCACTAAGACAATATCACAAGATTAAAAAACTCAAGTATAAGAAGTCTTCTGCAGCTCTCTCTCTCTCCTCCTTGATCTTCTCTCTCTCTCTCCTCATGCGAACTTGAGTGAGTGAGTGTGTGTCTAAATGAGGGAGGGTGCCTCCCTATTTATACACATCAAGTGACTGACCTAATAACTTGACTGGGTTGACCTCTTACCCTAGCAGGGCTGACTTCACCTAGGGAGACTCCAAAAATACATCTCATTATATTAAACTAGGGACTACTGCCCGACTTACAATGGAGGTTGTACCTCAAGGACCATAGACAATAATGACATCCTGAAAGGAGGGAAACACATCTTTGATGGGGGTACAACAACATACAATGATAATATACATCAGAATATCTTTCGAAGTTACAAATACAACAACACTCCCTCTTAACTAGGAAGGTATTGTCTTGCCACAGTCATCAACACATCTGGTCACGTCATCATCACAGAGTCATCATTGTAGCTGCTGCCACAGTCCTAATCTTGTCGATCATTGAATTGTGCCATCTGTCGGATCTATTTGTCGTCGGAAGTTTCTACAGAGCCAACCCTGTTTCATGTTAGGTGTAGGCCTATTCCTCATCTAGGTCTTCATCATATCCACAAGCAAGCCATCGCGTAGGTACAGTCCGAGACCATCCATTACATTGCCATTACAATCACTTGCGTCTCCTACCGTCATCTCATCGTATCCAGATCATCCAATTAGCGTACACGGAGCACAACCCAGATGCATATCACATATCACCTGCGTTCTACCAATATAGGAGCACGCCAGGATTCATTATGTCACCAAGACAACCTGCGTCTACCACTATGCAAGAATCGCCTAGGAGCACACCAAGTGCATTACGTCTCATAGTCAACCTGCGTTCTACAAACATAGGAGCACACCAAGACTCATTACGTCTCAACGATGACTTGTGTCTATCATTATGTGAGAATCATCCAGGCGCACACTAAGTGCCTTGTGACCGATCATCTCCAACATGGGACCACGCATAAGGACTGATTACGTCCGAGAACAACCTACATAGCACGCCAAGGTTTCTACGTTCAAGGACAACCTCAAAGACTTATTACATCTAAGGAAAACCTGCGTATCACATCAGGACTGATTACATCCAAAGACAACCTTCCAAGACTCATTACATCTAAGGAAAACCCGTGTATCATGCCAGGAGTGATTACATCCAAAGACGACCTGACGGGACTGATTACGTTTGAGAACAACCTGTGTACCATGCTAGGACTTTTACGTTCAAGGACAACCTGTATACCTTCCCATGTGAGATCTCATGCATCTACGTTTTTCGGTCTCTCGTCATTTCTAACACGGGAGCATGCCAAGACTCATTATGATGTGGAGATATGTGTAGATCTAGACTGAAGGGTATCTACTGTTAAATTCAGTCTCTCAATTCTTCCTATTATTTCTTCCAAGCTTGAAAAAATTGCCGCAAAATCGGCAAAAATTGGCAAAATCGCCATTTTTTCCTCAGGCCGATTTCTCGCTGAGGAAAAATCGCGATTTTTTTAAAAATCGTGGAGGCGCACTTTTTTTGTAAAAAATCGCGATTTTTTAGGAAAGAGCGCGGGTCGACGGAAAAAAACGCCCAGGCAGGCAACCCGCGGCCTAGTAAAGGGAAAACTTGGTTTTTTTTTTCTCCTTTGGCAAATGAGCTTGTTGGAAGTGGAGGGGAAGGGCTTGAGGAGACCACCAACACCTTTGGAGGCTTTCAAACACTATTTAGCATCTCAACCAAGGATTTTTGTGGAGCAAGTGTTGAAGGTATGTGCATTTTATCCATTGTTTTTCTATCTTTTTCAATGGACTGTTTGAAAGATTTTTTGCATATTTGTTTTACTATTTTGTTGCCTATTTCTTGTCTATTTCTTTGCTATTTGTTTTTACTATTTTGCCATTGATTTCCATGCCCCAAAAAATGAAAAACAGTCCCAATGTAAATGGGGGTTTTAAAAAATTAGAATGGAAAATAGCATGCTTGTTTTTTTACTTCTTAGCCACCCTCTTCTTCTTATCTTTCATGGCTTAAAATCTAAATTTAGAGGTATGATTTTTTAAGCTAGAATGTTGCTATTATTTTCCAATGGAGTTTAATGTAATTTTTTTTTGTTTTTGTGCCCTAGGGTTGCATTTGAGTTGAAGGCTTGAAGCATTCCAAATTTCCAATTGCAAAAATGTCAAAGACATTGGACCCATTTTGGTAGTATGGTGAGCCCGAGGATGGCAACAATAGGCAAAATTTGAGTTGCAAATTATGTGGGCGTCACATGGTGGGAGGGGTTAACAGGTTGAAATACCATTTAGCCAAACTACCTGGCCATGATGTTGGCCTTTGTACTGCAGTGACCCCAGAAATCATGAGAGCTGCCCATGATGCCATCCATGAAAAAATGAGAAAGAAGGATGAGATCGCTGCAAACAAAGCTGAGCTTGCAGCTTTTGGCCAAGCAAGAAGTTTAGGTGCATCTATATCTACCACTATCGGTGAGGGAAGTGGGAGGGGCTCCACAGCTTCACCTCGTGGGAGGGCGGGGCACACATCCCATTATGTTGGACCAGGCTCACAACCTTCTATCAAATCAGTTGTAAAGAAATCAGAAAAGGTAGAAGCGGACAGGGTAATGGGAAGGTGTCTTTACTGGAGTCACATACCTCTTAGCATTGTTAAAAACAATCCATTTTGGCAGCTGATGTGTGATGCCATTGCAGTAGTTGGGCCAGGTTATAAAAGTGCCACCTTTGAGGAGTCGCGGGGCCCAATTTTTCAAGCAGAAAAGATGGACATCGGTGCTAGGTTGGCAAAGTTCAAGCAGTCATGGGAGAGCACTGGATGCACAATCATGTCAGATGGGTGGACAGACGGTAAGGGTAGAAGCCTTATCAACTTCTTGGTACATTGTCCTAGAGGTACCATGTTTGTGAAATCAGTTGATGCATCGGCACATGTAAAAGATGCGGCACTTTTATGTGAGTTGATGGATGGGTTCATACAGGATATTGGGGCGCACAATGTTGTGTAAGTTATTTCAGATAATGCAGCTAATAATGTGGCTGCTGGCAGGATGCTTATGGATAGGTATCCCTCTTTGTTTTGGACTCCATGCGCTGCTCATTGCATTGATTTGATGTTGGAGGATATGGGGAAAATTCCCTTTATCAAGGTGGTGATTGATCAAGCTAGGGCCATCCAAAGTTCATTTACAACCATGGTTTTGTTCTTAGTCTCATGAGGAGGCACACCAAAAACAAGGAGTTGAAGCGTCCTGCAATCACGCGTTTTGCCACCACATTTATTACTCTTCAGTCTTTGCTTCAATGTCAATTTGAGTTGAAGCAAATGTTTGTTTGTGGTGAGTGGCGTGATTGTGCTTACAGCAGGAGAGAGGATGGGAAAACCATTGCCAAGCTGGAGTACACTGATGCCTTCTGGGAAGGAATGGAGGAAGTGTGCTCAGTTAGTGAACCTTTAGTGAGGGTTCTGCGACTTGTTGATGGTGATAAGCCCGCAATGGGCTATTTATATGAGGCCATGGATAGGGCCAAAGAGACCATTCAGAATTTCTATGTGGGAAAGGGTACCCCAGGGCATGATAGGCACATGTTGTTATGGGAGTTGATTGATACTCGATGGACTGGGATGCTTCATCGACCCATTCATGCAGCAGGACTCTTCCTCAACCCCGCATTTGCCTACAAATTCAATTTTGATTTTGATGGTGAGGTTTTGGAGGGGCTTCTCACTTGTATTTAGAGGATGATACCTGATTATGACACTCGCAATGCAGTCAATCGCGAGATAGAGGTGTATTGGGATGGTACTGGAGTATTTGGCTTTGCTGATGCTATTCGTGACATGACCGAATTCATGCCAAGTAAATTATTAACTTATTAGATCATTTTAACTTTTAACTTTTAAGTTTTCACCTTTATTTGAAAGATGAATTATGATTTATTTATATTTATTTCTTGTTTGAACTTTGGTGACATGTAGCCACTTGGTGGCGAACCTATGGTGTGAGGACATCGAATTTACGGAAATTTGCCATCAGAATCCTTAGCCAAACCTGTACAGCTTCGGGATGTGAGCGAAATTGGAGTGTATTTGAAAAAATACATGCAAAGAGACGGAGAAGGTTAGAAACTTAGAACTTAGAATTTGAATTTTGAACAAAGCAATTGCATTTAAATGTTTAATGTAATTTATGAATCTACGATCCTCTAGACTCTAAATTTTTTTTATTACCCTCCTACAGGTTGGAGTTCACACGTCTTAATGACTTGGTGTATGTTCATTACAACCTTCGCTTGTGGATGGCACAGATACAGAAAGAACCTGATGCAAATGCCATCTCCTTGGACAATATTGATATATTGTCGAAGTGGAGGGTGGAGATTGAGACTCCTATCATGGAGGAGGCACCTGCATGGCTAGAGGAGGCGCAAGAGGAGGGGCAAGTGGAGGGGGAGGAAGA
>LPNX010712623.1:111364-127747 GCA_001517045.1 Pseudotsuga menziesii | reverse complement strand
TTTTTCTGATGTTATTATTGCTTTGTATGTTTAAAATTCTAAAAAAAATGCATGTATTTTCTATTTTTTAATGTTTGCCGACTTTTGCCGATTTCTCCCGATTTTTTCGTCGATGTTACCGAGAAGTTGTAATCAAGATCCTCGTCGACTTTTTGCCGAGGCCGAGTTTTTCAACATTGATTTCTTCAAGCTCAAGATTCAAATCGAATTCAGTTTTAATTGACATACATTCAGTCAATTATGAATTTCAATACTTGTATTTCAAGAATATAGGAAACTTGGTAATACTTACCTGTCACCAAATAATCGTGACTACTCTGTCTCTGCGTTCTCTTGCAAAGGATTTTTTTGGTTAACTGTCGTGCCCAGTTCAAGGATTTTTTATCTCTGTTGCTTTATGAATACCAATACTTGGCATGCGATCTCACCATCCGATCTATGATTGCATCTTTATGGTCATCTTCGCCGCTGTCACTATAAAATCGTGATTCTGTCCTACTTCCACTGCGTCCAGTGCTTCCAACTTCAAAAAGAAAAACAAACTTGGCTAACTCTGTCAAACGAGTATCAGAAACCCGCTACAGGATTCTCATCGAAGTTGATCATTTCATTGATCAATTTGATCAAGAATCAAATCCTTTTAAGCAATTGATTATCTCCTTTAACCGGGGAATTAGAGAAGTAATGAAACCTGTGACAATTTCAAATTGATTTCACAGACTTGAATAATCTAGGAGATATGCTGGAAAGTTAATCAAAACATTCACGTAGTCATGAAATTCTTAGAGCCATGAATAGATTTGAATTCTTTGCATTCAATCTCTGCACTGGGATTACAAAGAATTCTTCAATTCCTCTCTAAATTAACTTTCTAATCTTCCCAGTCCTACTCTCTCGACCCTCTTCCTGTTGATCTCTCTCTCATAGCTTATTTATAATAATATAAGACAGTGGAATCAGATCCACTATATCAGGCTTGGAGATCTCTTTACACAATATCTTCCCTAAGTATCTCAATAGACTTAAACTTTTACAATTGCATAAGGATTCGAGATCCTTTATTAAATTCTAACTTATCCTAAAATTCAATTGACAGCAAATAGACCCAACTCTATTGCTTGTAAACATTTTTGTATTTTCTTAAATAATTCTTCTAGTCCTTGGTTGCTCCTGTGCTCCTGCATCAGACTCCCAAGGCCAAAATATTCATGGGCTTCTGTCCATGAGCTCCTCCATTGAACTGTTCATCTTTTGCAACATTGCTTCAGTCACCCAAGTGGCATCTGCAATTTGATGATCCTTCCACTTGACCAAATACTGGAAATACTCTTGTCCTCGGGTCTTTTTGTATACTTTTCTGTCCAATATCCTTTCTGGCTGCAATGTTTCTTTAATAGGTAATTGTTTTATCCAGTCAACTTCATGTTCTTCAGCATCTTCCGTTCCAACATTTGTACCCTCTCCTTGATATTTGTATAAATCAACAACATTGAATATTGGAGAGATTCCAACATCAGGAGGTAATTCAATCTCATAGGCATTTGCAGAGAAATTTCTTAGTATATTGCAAGGTCCTATCTTCTTAAACTTCAGCTTATTGTACTCCCTCTTTGGAAATCTTTCTCTCCTTAGGTATGCCAACACTAAGTCTCCAACTTCAAAATTAACTTCTCTCTTCTTCAAATCTGCTTTGTTCTTGTATTTGATGTTGTTATCTTGTAAATACTGTTTCACTTGTTCGTGAACCACTTGTAATTTTGTGGCAAATTCTTCTCCCTTTGCACTTCTGAACTCTGTTTCACCCAAATCCCTTAGCTCACATACTTCTCTGGGATGCATTCCATAAATGATATGAAATGGACTTTGACCTGTACTTCTGTTAGGAGAATCATTGTAGGCAAACTTTGCTTGTGCCTATACATGATCCCATTGCTTAGGTGTTCTCCTACGAGGCTTCTCAAAAGATTACCTAAACTTCTGTTGACAACTTCAGTTTGTCCGTCTGTCTGTGGATGATATGCAGAACTGAAACTAAGTTTAGTACCAAGCTTCTTCCACAGTGTTCTCCAGAAATGTCCAAGAAATCTGGTGTCTCTATCTGAAACAATACTTTTGGGTAGCCCATGCAAGCGTACAATCTTTTTAAAAAACAAGTTAGCAACATGTGTAGCATCACTAGTTTTAAAACAAGGAATGAAATGGGCAATCTTTGAAAATCTGTCAACTACTACAAATATTGAATCATTGCCCTTTTGAGTCTTTGGCAAACCCAAAACAAAATCCATACTTATCATATCCCAAGATCTATTTGGAATGGGCAATGGTTTGTACAGTCCCGTGTTTTGACTCTTTCCCTTTGCATACTGACAAATTTTACAATTCTTTACATACTTCTCTACTTCAGACCTCATCCTTGGCCAAAAATAGAAATGAGACAGTTGTTCAAAAGTCTTGTCTGCTCCAAAATGTCCAGCAAGTCCTTTGCTGTGCTTCTCCTTGATCAAATTGTCCCTCATGGAACAACTTGGTATACACAACTGGTGTTTCTTGAACAATAATCTTGCTTGTAAAGAATATTCCATCCACTTACTGCTGTCCATCAAAACAGGATTTTGACATGCTTCAAAGGCTTCTCTAAAATTTGCATCCTCTTTATACAATTCTTTAAGAAAATCAAAGCCTAAGACTTGAATTTGACTTTCTTGTATCAACAGATTTTTCCTACTCAAAGCATCTGCTACTTTGTTAGATTGGCCACTAATATGCTTCAGTACAAAATTAAAACTTTGAAGATACTCTACCCATTTTGCATGTTTCTGATTAAGCTTTGGTTGTTGCATTATAAAATGCAATCCATGATTGTCAGAATACAATACAAACTCTTTAGCCATCAAGTAATGTCTCCACTTCTTCAATGCTTGAACAATGGCATAGAATTCCTTATCATAAGAGGAATATTTTCTTTTAGTGTCATTCAATTTCTCACTAAAATATGCCACAGGTCTGTCATCTTGACTCAATACAGCACCTATAGCTTCTCCACTGGCATCGCATTTTACTTGAAATGGCTTGCTAAAGTCAAGCAAAACCAAGACTGGTTTCTCTGTGACCTTCTTCTTTAATAGCTGGAAATTTCTTTCAGCGTCCACAGTCCACCTGAAAGGCTGTCTGTCCTTCTTGATAGTATCAATAATAGGAGCATTTATCTTGCTAAAGTTCCTTATAAAGTTCCTATAAAAACTAGCAAGGCCATGAAAACTTCTTACCTCGAACACATTCCTTGGTGTAGACCATTCTATGATTGCTTTAACCTTCTCTGGATCCATTTTTAATCCCTCATTAAAGACAACAAATCCTAAGTATACTAACTCTTTCTTCATGAAAGTACACTTCTTCATATTCACTAACAATTTCTCTTGATGTAACTTCTGTAAGACATATTTCAAATGCCTTAAGTGTTCTTCTTTGGGCTGACTGTAAATTAATATATCATCTAGATATACTATTACAAATTTCCCTATAAATTCTTTCAGTACTTCATTCATCAGTCTCATAAAAGTACCGGGAACATTTGACAAGCCAAAAGGCATTACCAACCATTCATACAGTCCATCGTTAGTCTTAAAAGCAGTCTTCCATTCATCTCCTTCCCTAGTTCTTATTTGATGGTAGCCACTTTTCAAATCTAACTTAGTGAAATACTTGGCTCCACTTAAACAATCCATCAGATCTTCAATTCTGGGCAAAGGAAATCTGTACCTGATTGTTATCTTGTTTATAGCTCTTGAGTCTGTACACATTCTCCACTCACCATCCTTCTTTGGACTCAAGACTGTTGGTACTGCACAAGGACTTAAACTTTCTCTAACCAAACCCTTGTCTACCAATTCTTGCACCTGCTTTCCGATCTCTTCATCTTTTGTAGGAGTCATCCTGTAAGCTGCCTTGTTCGGTAAACTTGCTCCTGGAATCAAGTCTATATGATGGCTAATGCTTCTCACTGGAGGTAAATCATCAGGCAAAGTATCTACAATGATATCTCTATAATCATTCAGCATGTCTTGAATTTCTAAAGGCAAATCAGAAATCATTGTGTTTGTAAGAATTACCTTTGGTTTGCAAATTACTGCAAAGTTCAATGTTCCTTCCTCAATTTGCTGCAAATACTCTTTTCCACTCAACAATAATGCCTTTGGACCATGGCTTGTTGAGGCTTCTTCATCTTTCATTGGAACCAATGTATGATTAATTCCATCTTTGTGAAACATGTATGTGTTTCTCTTACCATCATGTATGGCTCCTCTGTCATATTGCCAAGGCCTACCTAACAATATATGACACACATCCATAGGCATCACATCACACACAACGTTATCTGTGTATTTTTCCAACTGCATCTCCAACTCACATTCCTCACTAACTAGCAATTGGTGTCCCTTTTGAAGCCAAGACACTTTATAAGGTGTAGGATGTCTTATCCTTTTTAGCTTCAATTTCTTCACTACCTCAGTGGATACCAGATTATCCGTGCTACCACTGGCTATGATCAGCTGGCAACCTTTTCCTTGAACTTTACATATTGTTCTGAACAAATTTTTCCTCTGAGCTGGCTCACTAGCTTCCTTCTCTATTTTCAGTAACACTTTGTTCATCAACAGTAATTCTCCTAACTCTGGTATGTTTTCTGCTTCTGGAATCTGATGTTCTTCTCCTTCCATTGGAGCAACAACAACATTTCTTTGATTAGTACCATCATTTTCTAGACAGTCATAGGATTTATGTCCCACTTTGTTACATTTGAAGCATCGAAATTCTTTTCCTCTGCCTCGGCCTCCTTGCCCTCTAGACCAGCCTCCTCTGCCTCTAGCATCACCAGATGTAGGTGCCTTCTCTTTAGAGTTGCTACTAGCTCCATTTTTAGGTGCAGTAGATCCTCCTCTACCACCTTGACCTTCCTTTCCTTTGAAAGTCCCCCCTACCTTTGGCAGATTGCTTCCTTAGAAGTTTTCCTTCAGCTTTCAATGCCATCTGATAAGCTTCTTTGGCTGTCTTTGGAGACATCATACTCAATTCATCTTGAATCTCCATCCTGAGACCATTTATATATCTAGCCACCTTCTCTTGGGTGTCTTGAATTTTTCTAGCCCTAATGCTGATTTTATAGAACTCCTCTGTGTACTCTCTGACTGTCAACAATCTCTGTCTGAGGTTCTGCAACTGTCTGTACAATGAAAGTTGATAGTCACTTGGTAGAAATTTCTCTCTCACTTTCACTACCAATCTAGTCCAATTTCTAATTGGTTGTTTACCCAACCTTCTCCTCTCTATCTACACTCCATCCCACCAAAGTGCTACATGTCGCTTCAACTTTGTGACAACAAATTTGACCTTTCTCTCTTCTAGCATTTCTTCATAGTCAAAGAACTTTTTCATCTCATTAATCCAGTCAATTAATTCTTCTGGATCAAGATTCCCTTTGTAAACAAGAACTTCAGGTCTAGGTTTTGAAGAAGATCCAAATACATTTTTCAAGAACCTCATCTCAGGAGTCAATACAACATCTTCTTCCTCATCTGGGGATTCAATCTCAAGTTCACTAACATCTCCCTATGGATTGTTCCCTTGAGTTCTCAACTCTATGGCTTCTAACCTTGCTGTTACTCTCTCCATGACTTCTAATACTTGTGCATTGGCTATGGGCCTTCCTTTGTGACCACCACGACCTCCACACATTCTAAAAGCCATATTATATCCCTTTCTCCGAGTTCTGAGATTCTGATTAGTGAGAATAATCTGCTCTGATACCACAAATGATGTGGAGATAGGTGCAGATCTAGACTGAAGGGTATCTACAGTTAAATTCAGTCTCTCAATTCTTCCTATTATTTCTTCAAGCTCAAGATTCAAATCGAATTCAGTCTTAATTGACATACATTCAGTCAATTATGGATTTCAATACTTGTATTTCAAGAATATAGGAAACCTGGTAATACTTACTTGTCACCAAATAATCGTGACTGCTCTGTCTATGCATTCTCTTGCAAAGGATTTTTTTGGTTAATTGTCGTGCCCAGTTCAAGGATTTTTTATCTGTGCTGCTCTATGAATACCAATACTTGGCATGCGATCTCACCATTCGATCTGTGATTGCATCTTTATGGTCATCTTCGCCGCTGTCACTGTAAAATCGTGATTCTGTCCTGCTTCCACTGCGTCCAGTGCTTCCAACTTCAAAAAGAAAAACAAACTCGGCTAACTCTGTCAAACGAGTATCAGAAACCCGCTACATGATTCTCATCGAAGTTGATCATTTCATTGATCAATTCGATCAAGAATCAAATCCTTTTAAGCAATTGATTATCTCCTTTAACCAAGGAATTAGAGAAGTAATGAAACCTATGACAATTTCAAATTGATTTCACAGACTTTAATAATCTAGGAGATATGCTGGAAAGTTAATCAAAACATTCATGCAGTCATGAAATTCTTAGAGCCATGAATAGATTTGAATTCTTTGCATTCAATCTCTGCACTGGGATTACAAAGAATTCTTCAATTCCTGTCTAAATTAACTTTCTAATCTTCCCAGTCCTACTCTCTCGACCCTCTTCCTGTTGATCTCTCTCATAGCTTATTTATAATAATAAAAGACAGTGGAATCAGATCCACTATATCAGGCTTGGATCTCTCTTTACACAATATCTTCCCTAAGTATCTCAATAGACTTAAACTTTTACAATTGCATAAGGATTCGAGATCCTTTATTAAATTCTAACTTATCTTGAAATTCAATTGACAACAAATAGACCCAACTCTATTGCTTGTAAACATTTTTGTATTTTCTTAAATAATTCTTCTAGTCCTTGGTTGCTTCTATGCTCTTGCATCACATTACGTCACCAAGACAACCTGCGTCTCCGACCATGCTAGAACTCGTCACTCCCTCTTTCTAGGGATCTCATTCTGGATCACACCAGGTCTCTCTCTGAAGTACTCGAACTTCACTTTGGCTAGAGGCTTGGTCAATACATCGACTATCTGGTTGTTCGTTGCCACAAACTAGAGCTTCATTGCACCATATCTCGGATATAGTGGTACTTGATCTCGATATGTTTCAACTTGTCATGGAACACTGGGTTCTCCAATAACTTCATGCAACTCTAGTTGTCACAAAAGATACAAGTCACCTCTAACTAGAGATTAAACAAATCACATAGTAGCTACCGAAGCCATATTGCCTCACAATTGGCCGAGCAAGCTACAACATACTCTGCCTCGACTGTACTCAACGCCACGCAGGACTGCTTCCTGCTAAACCAGGAGATCAAACAAATCATACAGTAGCTACCGAAGCCGTACTACCTCACAATTGGCCGAGCAAGCTACAATATACTCTGCCTCGGCTGTACTCAACGCCACACAGGTGATCCGGCGGATTATTCCTCTGTAAAGATCCAATATGGTACATGGTTCATAGAAACGGTGGTTGAAGAAAATCGGATGGCAAAAAATACACAGATCGGAGGTCGGAAGAGAACTCCTTCCGCAACATCGGAGGTCGGAAGCATTTCCTCTTCCGCAATGGTGGGGCTCGGGAGCCTTTCCTCTTCCGCAACGGCGGGGCTTAGGAGCCTTTCCTCTTCCGCAACATCGGAGGTCGAGAGCATTTCCTCTTCCGCAACGGCGGGGCTCGGAAGCCTTTTCCCTTCCACAACGGCGGAAGCTTGAGGGACGTTCGGACGGATTGGAGGTCGAAACGATTCGGCAGCCGCAACGGCGGAGGCCGAAGACTTACGGGTTGAAAAGTCAAATCGGGAGACTTTATCAACTGACAGTCCGCAACGACGGAAACCAAAATACCTAAAGCCTCCGACTCGAAAACCAGCCGACAGTCGATTGAGACTGTCGGAGCCCGTTGCTTATCTTCTTCCGCAACGGCGAAGCCCGGATAACAAAAACTTCCGACTCAAACACTGCAATATGCATGGCGCGGTGACGTTTCCAAACGATTGGCAGTCTGTGCACAGTTTTGTTGCGGCAGGATTTCATCATGAACAGCTTATTCGTAACAGTTGGCAAGTTTTTCTTAAGAGTTATGCCACAGCTGGAATAACGACGAAAGGCATATGAACAGCCTTGATGCGGTTTTCCTAGAATGTGAACAGTCGCATTTCTTTGAGCGTTTTGGCTCCTTTGTAACAACAAAGATGAGTAATAAAGGAGAGGAGTTCGCTCAAAGCAAAGGGGGAACGACTAGAGGAGTTTTTAGAGAACGACAGTGCAACGATTCTCTGTGATGAGAAGCTTGGAGAGAGCATTTTTCTGTGAAAAGCTGTCCATGTGCTGTTCCTTTTGAAGTCGACCATTCTCAGTTATACTTGGCTTCTTTTGACTGTTGAAGTCCAGTTTTGTAACTTTCAGAGAGGAGGTCTTGAAGACTTTACTGTTTCTGTCCAGCATTCTGTTTCTGCAGTTGCTGAAGTTGTTTCCAGAACCATCTTGTACCATTTTAAGGCCATTAATTGGATCGGTACCCATTGGAGAGGGGCCCGGAGACGTAGCCCAGTGGAGGGGGTGAACTACGTTATCAACTTTTGTTTGTGATTCTGATTCTGTGTTTTCTTCCTTGTATCTATCTATCAGTGTTGTGGTTTTCATTCCTGTTCTGAGCATTTAATTTCTGTTAATGTTGTTCCATTAATAAACCTGTTGATCACATTCTTTCACAACAAACTTTTAATGCACTAAAGTTGAGGTCCTACGGATCAACAGGACTGCTTCCTGCTAAACCAGGAGATCATGCCGGATCCCAAACTAAAGCAACAACCTGAAGTGCTCTTCCTATCAGTGGTGTTGCCCGCCCTACCCAAATCAACATAACCGTGTAGGTTAATCTTATGATTCGCATCATACTTGAGTCTGTAATCAACTGTATCCTTCAGGTACCTCAATACATGCTTTGCAACTACTAGGTGAACATGTCTCAGATCTGTCAGGAACTGGCTCAAGGTGTTCACAACAAAGCATATGTCTGGCCTTGTATTCGTTAGGTACATCAATGATCCAATCATCCGACGATACATCGTGGCATCAACCGACTCTGATGAAGCATCACACAGTAGCTTCAAGTTCGATGCCATAGGTATCGCCTTACAGTCCAGCATTCTGAATTTCTTCAGAATCTCCACTGCATACTTTCCTTGACCAAGGAAAATCCCATCTGCACTCTACCACACCTCCATGCACTAAGAAGTAGTGCATCATCCCTAGGTCTTGTTGGACACAATGGCCACACTGAGAGGGGGGGTGAATCAATGTGTGAGCAATTTAAACTTTTCTACCTTCAATTAATCAATCGTATATCAAGCATTATGCTATCAATTACATCATCATATGCATGAGCTAAATCAACCATGAGTCATAAGCAAAATCATCACATCAAGAGAGACAAGAATATATGTAATTTTAATCTTTATTTATGGTAATGGAAGACTACAATCTTCTCGATTACAATCAACACCAATTGATGAAAAGAGCACCAACTCTTGTAACAAGACCCAACCTGGTTTTCTTAGCTCCAACTAAGAAAGGGTTGAGGAGTCCAATCCTCAAGTGCAAGATTCTACTTGCAAGTTGATGTCAATCTCTGATTGTCATCAATCTGCTGCTCAACCGCTTCTGCTCATCAACCTCTGCTCATCACTCTTCGCTTGTCAATCTGCTCATCAACACTGCTGGTCTTATGCTCATCACTCTTTGGTCATCAATACTGTTCATCAACACTGCTGGTCTTCTAATCATCAATACTGTTCATCAATACTATTGGTCAAGCTGCTCATCAACATCTTTCATAAGGTACAAGGCATCATCATGGTGTACAAGGTATCATCATCAACGTAAATGCATCAAGTATGCATCATCACTGTATCAAGTATACACCATCATAAGGTATATGTCATCATCATAGCTTGCATCATTATCAAAGCTTTATCATCATGTAGCATCGTCATCATAGGCTATGCATCATTACCATGGGGTTTGCATCATCATTATATCATCACAACATGCATTGTGTATGCATCATCATCATCAAGGAGCATGCATCATCATGTCTTTGTTGTTCATAACTTCATACCAAGGTCACTGTGCATATATATCACTGAGATTTCATCATATCATGCATCTTCATTATAGAGTGTAGGAATCATAGGAATGCATGGACTTACTTCACATATTAATACACCACTACCACTGTATACATCATTGTATCTATATCACTGAGATATCATCTCATAGGTATAGTCATCATCAAAGAGTGTATCAAATCATTGTTTCACAACCACTATACTGTATATCTCTATATATTCACTGTATAGTTGCATGGAGCATCATATCAACGTTAGTTCATCGTCATCATAGTATATATATACATTGATCTTACCTCAAAACCAATTTCAAACTTGGAGATGACCTAAACCATTTCAGTGCTAGGTTTGTCACAAAATTTCGAGCTGTTTGTGTTGAGTATAGTCTTGGACTGAGATAAGTATAAGAGTGTTGTAGCTGACTTGTTTTAGTCTTCGAATGATCACTGTAGAAGGCTTGATACCACCAAAAACTCGGGTTGGTTGACTCTCCAAAAATTCGCAAAACAAACTTGTGTACTCCCCAACAAAATTCTTTGTGGAAAGTTTGAATCCCTTGCTGCTACTATGTATCAAACTAGTCCAAGATGGGACTGTGTATACTCCCAAAAGAAGAGAAAATAATTGTTTTGTTGTGAGCTGCCTCAATCAAACTCCACCGATATTCACATTCAATTGCTACTCCACGAATCTTGCCTCAGTCACAAGTTCTACTTCAGTGCAATCGAGCTCCTCACCTTCGTTGGATCTTGTCAAGCTTAGAACTGTCAAGATGTGGTCTGTTATTCGAGTTCCTCAATCAGAGCTACAAAGAATTATCCCAAAAAAAAACTTTGCTGGTCACCACCGAAATTCCACAGTCACTTGCCTCAGTGCACCACAGCAACGAGCTCCTCTTCACTTCTTCGTTGGATACTTGTGGAGTGTGATCATGATTGTTTATATAACCTTTCAACGTGTCCACATCCTCAAGTTGAGGGCCGACTTCAAGGGTAAGGAAGGTAAGTTATAACAAATCCATTTATTATTTATTATTATTTTATGTTTTTATTTGTCACACAAACTTACCATTTCAATGGTCATCTCAAGATAAGGGTATGTTGTATGCCATCAAGTCCACCATAAGCAAGGGTTTCAATACCTCATCAACACACAAGTGACCCATATGCAAGAGGACCATCATCTCCATGCAAATATGAGGGTTTCTTCAAATTTTGTGGGATTCAACACACCATGACCATGTTTCAAATGAAATTGTTCAATCAAATGACCACAGTATGGGTCATTTGGGTTAACCATGGGTTCCATCATTGTGCAAGAGGCCTTCATCACTTAGAACTTCACCATAACATACGAGGGCTTCTTCAAATGCTTCTTCAACAAGAAAGGGCATGTTCATGGGTTCCATAACATGTCAAACACCATACAAGGCCATCATCATCATAATGGTAGCAAGAATCACACATAAGATTTCTATGACCCCAACAAGGGTTGCAAGGTCATTACCAACACAAAAAGGGCCTCATCATGCATTCCTTCAAGTGGTAGGGGTACAAGGACATCATGATCATGACACGAGGGCTTCATGGACTTCTTCAACCACACAAGAGGATCTTCAAGGGTCAAGATCCATCATGCTACCTCCTGTGGGGTTTCTAGGCCTTCTCTTAAGGTACCATGACCCTGTCAAAGCATGAATGACCAAAGAATGGGTCATTAATGCGTCTTCAACCCATCAAGGGTTTCTCCATCTTCCACAAGGACTTCAACACCATCTCCAAGGTCTTCAACATCGTCAGCAGAGTCTTCAGCATTGTCAACAAGGTGGTGGCTCCAAGATCCAACCTTGTGGGTTCAAGGACCTTGTCAACTGGGTACAAGGTGCTTCAAGGCACAAACCATCTCTGTGAGGGCTCCAAGGCACAAACCATCTCTGTGAGGGCTCCAAGGCATAGGATGTGAGGGTACTGGGATCATCCATACCTGTGCACTGCAAGAGGGACTTGGTGGCATCAATGACTACCTGTGGGGCCACTGCAAGTCCATGTTGGCATTAATGACAATTTCATCAACAGGTCTTTCATCTCAAACTCAGTGGCAAGCTTCCTCTTTGCATCTACAATGAGTTCGTCCTCTCCTGTCAGAAATAGGTCATCAACATATAGCATGAGCATCACTGGTCTTCCGCCTTCAACCTTGAAGTAAAGGTTGGAATCCGCTTTACTCTTAGTAAAGCCTAAGCTCATCAGGAAGTTGTCCATCTTGTCGTACCATGTCAAGATTCTCGAACTCTGAGATCTTATGTAATCATTCCCTTTGAAGCCGAGCATCATCCTTCATTTGCATTTTTTAGTCTATATATTGGAACATTCTGTACTGGAGTGACATGTAGCCTCCTCTGCTACTGATCTTCTATGTATCCATCTATGTTATCTCTCAAGGTCATTGGATACCAAGATCCTCCATCTCGAACTTTGTTGAAAGTTCCTCTTGCACCCATCTGTGAGCTTGTCATCTTTAGTAGGCTTCCATCTTCAACCTTGTAGCAAAGCTTGAGATCTCCATCACTCTAGGTGATCTTCAAGCTCATCATGTATATGCTATCCCATGGGTGCCTTCTGAGCATGTACAAAGCCTTCTGCGCACATGTGGTTCTCTGCTTGATATGCACTTCTACTTCTCTGGAGAAGTGTGTCTGGTCAATGGAGTATGTCTCGTCATAATCTACTCCCTCTTTCTGAGAGAAACCACATACCTTGCTTTGTATTTCTTGATGCTTCCATCTGCTGCATGCTTGATCTTGTAGATCCACATGGAAGACACTACAAACTTCCCTTCAAGTCTCAGAACAACATCCTAGACATCATGATCAACTCGTACTCTTTGATCAGAGTCTCCTTCCATTTTTTCTCGGTTGCTTCTTCATAGCTGGAAGGATCTGCATCAATGATGTCACACAACAGTGCCACATAACTAGAGTGTGTCTGAGGCCCCTTACTTTCTCTGGAAGTCCCATCATGCTTTTCTTCATCTTGGATGATCTTTTGTGCCCAAGATGGTCTTCATCTCTCAAGGTGGATCTACCGCTTGCTGTGGCTTGGTCATATCATGATTCTTCTTAAGCTCTTTCTTCCGTCATGGTGTCTTTGTCCCTGGGAGCTTCAGATTCCTCTTCATTTTGTTGGAGTGAATCTTCTAGCTGAATCGTCATCACTTGTTCTTCAGAACAAGTCTCATCCTTCTTTTCTTGTAGGTGATTGTATGTGATCTTTCCTACAAGTCAAATCCAGTTGCATGATTAGAAACATTTCATGTTTTCCAAAACATATTAATAGTGACAAATTCTAATGCATAACGATATATGTCACATAGTCATTCAACTATCTTAGCCAATGCTACAACATTCATTCATACCCCGTATACATACGGTAACTTTCTAGATGCCTTCCATCTCTACCATAACATTATTAAGAGTGTGCATTACTTCCAATATGCCAGCAAATAGGTTTCATTCTAGATAAGTAGGAATAGAATGTTGTACAACACCATAAGCTACTTACCCATCATATGCAAGCCAGTAGTATATTGTTCATAAATGCAGACACCCAAACATGCATAATACTCTCCCTAAATCTAAGAACATATCTATGTACACAACCGAACCATATCATTTAAGCAACTAGATAAATAGGAAATGACAATTCAAATACTTATCTTTGTTTGTTTGGTGGGTGGACTCCCTCTTGATCCTTATCTCCTTGCAAGAATAACTGGAGTCTTTGACAATGTGTTCTACTTCATCATCCGATTCTGGGAACTTGTGTCTGTCTTACTCATGCTTGAGCAAGTCTTATATACATACCATGGGATTGCATACTTGTTTTGAATCTGAGTGTTACTTCTTCATTGACAACTCCATCCTTTCTTACTGAGATGGATGCTTTGTCTAGATTTCTGGAAGTCCTGAAACGGCTTTGCTTGCAATTGGTAGTGCTCTGTAGTGCACATGTGCAAGCCTTCGGTGCCATAGTTCACTTGGTTCTATTGAGTCATGAACCAATGCTTATTCAGGTTGTCCCTTCAACTTGTACAAGCCTCCCTCTTGCTCTCCAATTATCGTTGCATCATCGATTGTCTTTCCTTTTGGTCACATTAGGACTTGGCCATCTACAAATGAAACTCTTATTCCCTTTGCATCTAGTGCAGAGATGGAGAGAAGATTCTTCTGCAATCCTGGAACATATAGCACGTCTTTCATCCTTAAAGATTTCTCGGAATCTAGCTTGTATGAAGCTTCCCCACTTCCTTATGGGGTATTGATAATCATCCCCAAGTTTCACCTTGTGACGTGACTCATGCTCATAAATATTGACAAATGATTCTTTGTATCCCATCATATGTTTGGATGCCCCACTATCTACAAGCCAATTATTGCTTCCATGTGAGATAGTGCCCGTGAGTGTTGAGATTAGGACATATTCTTCATCACTTGAAGAATCGTCTCTTTCTTCTTTGAATCTTTTATTTGTTGGTTCATCGTCTTCGGCAGTGTGAGCATGATGTCTTTTCTTGTTAGACTTCTTGTTGAAGGAGTCTTTGTTTCTGGGACAATCTCTGAGGTAGTGTCCCTTCTCATCACAAGTGTAACATTGAATATTGGAAGAATCTTTTCTGGACTTTTGTCTTTTCTGATGATGTTCCTTTCTCTTGTTGTGATGGTGGTTCTCCTTCTTTCTATAATTTCTTTTGGTGTGTGAGAGCTTCTTCTTGTGTGCATTCTTCCCATAGTCTGCTGAAAGAGATCAACTTCCTTCTTGCACATATTCCTTGAATGAATGAATCCCATGATCTTGGGAGACCATTCAAGGTGGTCATAACAATCTCTCATAACAATCTCTCCTTTTACATTCTCTTCGACTGCTTCAAGTTGTTCCTTGATTTGAGCAACCCTTGTGAAGTAGGACTACATGGTCTCTGAGTTTTGTATCTTCATATTCTTTAGCTGGTTCCTCAATGTCATCTTTCGATTGATGTTCTTTCCTTCGAACAATTTTGTCAAAGCATCAAACACTTCCTTAGGTGTCTTTAAGGATGACACATGGGGAATGAGGTGATCTTTAATAGAATCTACAATGATCTTCTTGGCCTTAACCAAGTTCTTCTTATGAATAGCCTTAGCCTCATCTCCCTCTAGTTTTGGAACTTCCTTACTAATATATTGCTTCAAATCATTTTCTTCAAGGATCAGGGAGATCCTGTACTTCCATGCTTTGAAGTTATTAGCTCCCCCAAGCTTATCGTCAAGTTGGGTGTGATGAGTCATTTTGAAATGAGAACCTCAAATGGAAATAGTAGAGATATAGATCTTACCAGTTTGAGGTGCCCGACCTGATTCCGGAGCTGGTTGACCTAGGGTTTGTTAGAGAAACCCCAATTTTCCAAACTTGGAGTTTTGGAATTTTGTTTGGATAGAAAGATGCGCCTCCTTGAGGCGAGTTGCTCAGTAAGGTCCTTCTTTGAAAGCTAAGGTGGGAAGCCTCCAAAACTTGATGCCCTAGTTTCTCCTGGCACTAGTGTCTAAGTCAAAAATGAAACTTCTTCAATTTTGATTCTGTCTCCACCAAAAGATGTGCCCTCCTAGGGCAAGTTAACCTAGCTCTCTTTTCTTAATGATCTATGGAGAGAAGACCTTGAACTAGGAAGCCTTAGTTTTCGCTGCTGCATAGTGCCTTCTTTTAGATAGGCTCTGATACCATGTTAGTTTTTCTAGTCTTATTCAAATTGGTTGGGATATTTATCTGAAAGAATAACAAGCACAAAAAAATATCCAATATGCACAAGATAGAGAAGATACACAAGACAAAGATTTTCCTCAGGGAAACCATAAAGGAGAAATCCCCCCAAACTTCCTCGGAATAGTTTCGTCACTAAGAAAATATCACAAGATAGATAAACTCAAGTATAAGAAGTCTTATGTAGCTCTCTCTCTCTCCTCCTTGATCTTCTCTCTCTCCTCATGCGAACTTGAGTGAGTGAGTGTGTGTCTAAATGAGGGAGGGCACCTCCCTATTTATACACATCAAGTGACTGACCTAATAACTTGACTGTATTATTCTTGCACATTGATCTAGGAACAAAGCATCAATCTCATCAAAGAATAATCAACAAATAACTCATGAAATGGTGTTAATCAGAACCAGAATGGTTTCCTCTCTGTATATTCAATAATCAATGAATA
>LPNX010712623.1:15918-111267 GCA_001517045.1 Pseudotsuga menziesii | reverse complement strand
CCACTGATGTCAATTAATGTCAATTATACTTAGGATAGTGGTTTAACTAGGCCAATTTGACCAAAAAGAGTGTGTATGGTGGTAAATGTCTCCAACAGACTGGGCTGACCTCTTACCCTAGCAGGTCCGACTTCACCTAAGGAGACTCCAAAAATACATTTCATTATATTAAACTGGGACTATTGCCTCGACTTACAATGGAGGTTGTACCTCAAGGACCATAGACAATAATGACATCCCAAAAGGAGGGAAACACATCTCCGATGGGGGTGCAACAACATAAAATGATAATATACATCAGAATATCTTCCGAAGTTACAAATACAACACAACCTATACCTACCATACATAGAAACAACTAATTATAGACATGCTTGAAAAAGCGTTCTTTCTCCAAAAAGCCAAAAGAAAAAAAATGGGAAAAGCCTAATCTTGAAGGAAAAGAGCATCAATCTAGTTTCTACAAAAAAGGAAAAAACAAAAAACAAAAGGCAGTCTCATTGAACCCGTTTGTTTACAAGGAACATGAATGTATGAGTATCAATGTCATGTGGGCCCCATGATGTCGGGCTCTTGGGAGAAAGCCAACCCTTAAAATAGCAGTCTTGGACGCTACTAGCTCTGGAATGAACTCTGATCAATTTGTACATTTGACTCATTGTACAATGGAACCAACCTGATGGAATCTTGATGGATCTTAACCCTTCAGTGGTGCAAGCACACCAAGGGGTCAACACTTCACTAATATGGAAATGAGGTATGATTGTAATATGTTTTTGAATTTTCATATTGAAGATTATGAGGTGAAGAAATATGGAACTACCCCAAGAAGAGTTGGACACCCTAAGGTTTCATCCTTTGGATTTCTCAAGTATTCTTGGATATCCAAATAAGCTCCCTCCAAAGTGGTTCAAGCGTGTCGTGAAGTTCTATGGATGTATTGATTCAACTACACTACATTTGCATCTTTTATTGAATTTACTTCAAAATTCAATGTTATTCATGAGGATGCTAGGATGAAAAAGTTTGCACTTTGGAAGATTATGCAAAAATATGGATTGAAAATCTTGGTAGAAAGGAAAAATATTCCTTCATAGGTTTGACTGAAGCATTTTGTAAGCATTGGGATCCTAGTTATGAAAAAGATCAGGTTGAAGACTTTCATGATGTCCCGCTACATTTGATACTTATCATGACAAAGATAGGGAGATATAGGATCTAATGTTTGTATACCAAAATAACCTCTTGGATGCTCTCTTGGCTGAAATAGAAGAAAAGTTGGAAGCCTTGAAGGCTCTTGCTAAGTTCATCAAAGAAAAATATGGTGAACTAGACCAAGAGGAGTTTGGAAATGAGTTTCATGAAGATTTCTTGGATGACCAGATTTCACTTTCATCACATGATCCACTTAAGCATGAGATTTCAAAGCTAGAGGAGAAGTGTGATGATGAAGTTATTGAAGACCTTGTTGCAGCACCTCATAAAAATCATGATTTCGAAGACTGCATATTATCTTGTTTCAGAAGAAACAACTTGCATGAAGGCATTCCAGTAACCATTATCATGGATTTTCGAGGAAGACAAGTGTTTGGTAAGTTATGTTCATTTTCAAAACTCTGAATTTGATTTGATGAGGATAGAAGTGGTAGAGAAACCCTTGGAGGATGTAGAAACTGTAGATGCTTCTGCTAGCTTGTTTTAAACAAGACGGCAGCCAAAAGGATGATGATGTGAGCATTCTTGTTGTCATTGGGAGACATAGATGGGATCTCAATTGCTGGTTTCTTCATGGAGATCCCATCTATGACATGGACAGTGAGACCTTCATGGAGGAAAATCTGAATAGGAACTTGCCACTTCCAATTAGCATTGGGAGCAATTCCATAGTGCATGAAGAATACATTGCAGGTCCCATTTCCTTGGGTCTTGGACAACCAAAAGAAGTTGAGGTATGTTATGAACTTTCTATTGTTGATCAACATCTAGGTGCACTCATTAACGGGGGAGATTTCTCACAGCATAGGGAGCATTGCCATTGATATCTTCAACTCATGACCTTTATCTGTGCAAACAATCAGGAAGAGGATGTGTTTTAAGGACTGCAATATGTTTGGGACAGAAGCATGCTCAATTATTGATGTTTTCTGGCACTTTTCAGCCTTCCGGAAGAGGGAATCAAGTCCTAAACCATGAATTAATTTGCTTTTCTAGATCTGAAATTTTGTGTCATGTTTCATATGGATGCTTGATAGAGGACAGCAAAAAAGAGCAGCAGAATTTTTGCAGGTTTATATTGGACCTGTCTTCTAAATCCTTGTTGCTTAAGGTATAATAAGTGATTTTTATGACAGCCAAGGAGGATGAATGTTGTAGCATGTAGATCATCTTTTGGGGAGGCATATGTTGGTCTGTGGTTATTATCCATGGCTTGATGATGGGCTATCATATTCACATTATGGAGATGATGATTATATCATCCCTATCCAACATTGGATAGAGCAAGCACGTCGCACCACATGCCAACCTTGGTTTGATTTTGATTTTTAATTTCATCTTTAGGATCTCACTTTAGTTTTCAGCTATGCAATGATGAAGATTCCAGTTTAGTCGTGTCAGATGTTTGAAATTGATGTAGCCTTGTTTTGGCTTATTTCCAAACATAAGGGGAAATCTCATGTTGTTGTTGAGATAATACGGTAATTGCATGGACTCTTTAATTTCACCTAGGATTGCTTCTTCCTATTGTATAGTAGGGTAGGAACAATAAGCTTGGTTCATGAGTGGTAGGTGTATTTGTATGTTTCCTTTAGCATATTGGGCTCATACCTTTATTTGTAGTGCCCCTTGAGAATGAGTAATTAGATGGACGTTCTCAAGTTTGTAATAAATTGGATTGAAAACCTCATGATATATTGGATCCATCTGTCATGGATAGCCAACACTTTGATTCACCTTGCAGGTACAATAGATATGTTGGAGTTCTCTTACATCCCACAAGCGAGTGGAATCCCCATATAGAGTAAGTTGGTACCCTTAGAAAATGCACGCTTAAATTTGCATTTTCATGGGCCTTTGTTCTCTCATTGAGCACAATAGAAAAACCTTGCACTTCAGTAGCATTTACAACTTGATGAAGGCTTTTCTGGGACTACATTGATGAATGATATAAGCAAAAAGGGAGCCCTAGCATAGTAATG
Organism: Pseudotsuga menziesii; assembly: GCA_001517045.1. Classification (NCBI taxonomy): domain Eukaryota; kingdom Viridiplantae; phylum Streptophyta; class Pinopsida; order Pinales; family Pinaceae; genus Pseudotsuga; species Pseudotsuga menziesii. Next base: position 108,070 of record LPNX010712623.1, on the reverse strand, counting down.
CCCTACCTTATTTGGGCATTAAAGCATGATACTCATACAGGCAAGCAAAGGCATTATTGAGCATCAAAGGTTGAACACTCTCTTCAAGAAGGTAGTTAAAGCATGTTGAACACATGAAGAAATCCTACTGGAGGAATTTTCACCCATTTGGAGACATATTACCCCTTTTGAGGTATTTGAGGGAAAGGGCACATTGTTCAAGGCCTTTCTACATATTTGGAGGAAAATTCTTTGCATGAAGGGATGCCATGTGGCATTGATGACATGATCAAACACCAAAGGGAAGGGTGTTTTCTTATGAAGGTGACAAGTGGCATTAGGGACCTATTCTATGAATGTGAAGGAAAAAAGAGCAAAATGTCCCACATGGAGGAGCCCTGGAGCATGACATGTGGCAAGGAAAGAAGCTAGAAGAGGAATTCCCTAACTTAGAATGATGACATGTGGTGGTGGAAACATTTATATGTAGTCAAAGACAATTTCTTGATGAGGATCATTCCATTTCTATGTTGGAAAGAGTTATATTTTTGGGTTGCTTGATCATAAATCTACAGTACAAAGAGGGTTGTCCTCCTTAAAGGGGCATTTAAAGCATGTAAAAAGGTCATCATGGGGCATTTCACTTGGATTGAGGCATGATTCACATATTTGGAGGAGCTACTTCAAGGAGGAAGTGGATACATGTCATCTTGTGATTTAATAAAACCCTTAAAGTACTCTTAAAAGGAGTGCCCTGCTTTTAGGGCTTCCAACTCCCAATTATTATTATTTATAAATTAGGGTTTGATATGAAGAATGTAAATAGAAGAGATATTCATTTTGCAAAAGCCATGGTTGGAAGTGTGGGAGTTCCCCTCCAAGCTTAGTTGAAGATCTTTTTGGGGCAATAAGTTAAAGGGCATTCCAATGTGAGTTTCTTCATCATTCTTTATTTTGTTGGGTTGATTTGATGGCTGAAATTACTAGCACAGATCTGTTGGAATAATCTTTGTTTGAAGGACAGTTTTGCTCCAATAAGAAGACGCCAGGGTTGAAGTGAAATACTCTCTTTGTCTTGTTGTAATCATTGTACTCATTGAAGGATTCTTGCTGCTGTAATGTCTTGGTTAGGGCTGTTCACTCTGTTTTGACCACTTTCCTAGCTAGGGTTGAAGGTAAGTGGCACATTTAAGGCCCTCTTAATCTTTGGGTGAAAGTACACTTGAAGGATGATGTATTGTTGGCTGTTGATTCTATAAGGAGGGTTTCATACCCTTAATTATGGTTCATATGGTTTCCTACCCTTATCTACTTCATTTGTGGTTAGAGCATGTTTATAATAGTCTAACTATGCTTCCCTTCACATTGTTTGAACTCCCTTGCTTCTTAATATTGACTCCATCACCCAATTGAATAGGCATTGGTCTTGGCAATCGACCATCCCTTAAATTCCAATGAATATTATAAACATCTTTTCTAGGGTTTCCTCCCTTGTGCTGGACGATAGCTAGCCTAAATTGAGAGGAAGAGTTGATGTGATGACAATGGGAAACCTTCCTAGGTGCCTCTAGGGTTTCACTTCGTTTAGGGACTTGAATATCTTGGGGTGTAGGTTTGGGCTGTAACAACAATCATTAGGATCCCTATATGATTAAGTATGGGTGGTGGTGAATAATCTAGTTCTTACGAATCAGAAGGGGCAGGCTTTGGTTCTTGATGAACAAAAGGTGCCTAGTTTTTGTGAATCAATAGTAGAAGAATCATTACAAGTGATAGATCAATCAAGCTTCGACATATCATCAGTCAATGAATCAACAGATGGCGTAGGATCTGGTTCCTACAAAATAATAGTAGATGGAGCAGATGCAGGATATGGTTCCTGCAAAATAATAGTTGTAAAGCATCAGGGTGATTTACATTTGGCAATGAAGTTTCAACCAAGTCTTGCTCTTACTGTTCTCATCATAGGCTCAATCGGAGTAACAATTCCCTATCCATGCTTACCAAGTCCACCACCTGGGTTACATCAAGTAGTTCGGAATAATGTCTCTAATTTGCTTCTTGAAATAAGGAGAAGTCTGCCCAAGACTAGCCAACAGTCCATGAGAATAAGTGGAATCAAAAGTGTCAATAACTTCTTTCTTATCACATATTTCAAGCTCAACAATAGAAGATTGTTCATAGTGGTCACAATTACATAAGATATGTATTAACATAAAGCAAAGAGTTTTTGTGAGAAGCACTAAACATCCTCATCCAAAGAGTCAAGTATTTCTTCCTTCTCCATTAATTCGTCCTAGAGCACTTGACTAGTATCAATATTGGAGCCTTGCATCTCATTTATTTGAAATGACCAACCCAATCAAAAATTTGCAATTCACTGATGCAATCCTCCAAATGATCTTTAGTACTTGTTAATTCACTTCTACTGATTTGAGCGTTGTTGAACATAGATGGACTTGTCCTCGTCTCATCGAGGAAGGGGGAGATCTTGCTCATGCTTCAAGTCCCAATGCACATCAAAGAAATGGACATTATCATTCTGAAGTGGAACAACCTCCTCACAAAGCTGGATCGCAGATCCATGCAATAAATTGATCTCATATTGATGCTGGACATTAGTTTCTATCATTGAACCAGCCTGCTCCTTACGCCTTATATTACCACTCTACAACTGGGCAACAATATCCTATCGACTAACATTAATATCTTGCAAATAAGTAACTTGCTCCCAGAGATGAGTAGTTCCTAAAATGAAGTTTTTCAGTATTAAGCTTGCCAGTAATATCTCGCAGGAGACATCATCACAGAATTTGCCATAAGAAGTTTGAAAGGAAAGCAAATTTGTTCTCATGACGATTCTGAAGCAATTCTTATTCAGAGAGTTTTTCAAGGAGTACTTTATCCCCGTCATCAAGGTCAACCATGGGAGGAAATAAAAGTGTATTGCAATAGTCAATATGGTGGTGGACAAAAAGCAGAATGTCTTTAGGGTACATATAGTATGAGGAGTTCCCATGAAGATTTGAACTCTGCCCCCCCTCCCCCCGACTTTAATCAAGATCACTACCTACCCGCCTACTATAAACAGATAAACAGAGGTGATAAGCATAGGAATTAAAAGATCTTTCTGGCCATGCCAAAATTTAAAATTATATAAAATTAACCTTTGTATGAGATTTGATGCTCTTTAAGGATGGGTTGATCAGCTGCTGAAAAGCACAGATCGGAAAAAAGGTGTGCATCCGCAGATGAGGACTAGCTAAGGCTTGTCGCAATAGAAAACAAATGTAGAAATTTGCCATAAAGATGCGTAGGAGGGAAACATAGATACGAATATACACAACCGGCTGATCTACAAACTTTGCATTTTCAGATCACCAGTCCTATACCAAGGTAGTCAACAACTTTTCTGGAATGGCCCCTTGTAACTATTCTCATTAAATGATGCAAGAAACGTGAGAGTCATGCACAACCTGAGATTTGATGTCCGATCACGAGTTTGTTTACTATTGCTGGTGTCCATCGGAAGTAAATGTTGGCAATTGAATCTGAAATCCGCTCAAAGATAGTGCCTTGGAGTTTGTACGGGGACAGGCTCACTAATCCGTAAAGGATCCTGCAAAAAGAAGCCAGCAGTCTATTTTTAGTTCAGAATGTGGCCATTTATGAATGCAGAGCAACAATCACAATTCCGGTCAAGAAGGAATCTGATGCCACATTGGCTCCAAGATAGCATAGCTGCCCAGCCAACGAATGGGCAGGTGGCCAACAACTTTTCTGGGCACGGGAGAAGCTCATGGAAAAGTGACGATTCTTCCAGCAGGAAAGGGGATAGAGATTTCATAGCCTGTTGTCGTTGGAAACAAAAAAAAAAACTATTTTTACGGAGTCTTGGAAGTCAAATGTACTCAGGGAGAGCAAGCTTTTTGTTCTTTTTGTTAGTAGGATCACAATATAATTTGTTATCATTTTGTAGAGTGAAGAATTAAAATTGTGGGTTTTTATGAGTGTTTTTAAAGTTTTTATTGCAGCATGGAAATGCACTAAACAGAGTACCCCTAAAGCTTATTTGGTTATTGAATTTTTTTTTTTTTTTAATAATAAAAGGTTTTATTGGAGTGCCCAAGCCTATTCGGGTATTGAAAATGTACTTTATTTTTTTAATTAAATAAATATTTCATTGGCCTAGTGTCCATGTGTAGTACATGTTAATAGTCGCAGAACAAGCTATCATCCCAAAAAAACAACAACAAAGTCTATAAGATAAAACTATGCCCTTTGAAAGTTGATATATTCATTGACCACCTTAAAGCAATTTCTAATCCACACTTCACACTTGGAGTTAGCTATGTATGGTCTTTCAAGGGTATTCTAGAAGGTCACAAACCATGACCTTAATCCAGAATTGGGAATTGCTAAAACCCTTACCTTAGTGGTTATTATGTTGCTAAAACCCTTACCTTAGTGGTTATTATGTTACATTAGCAGCCAAAAAGAAGAGGGTTTTGTTCCTAATATTATATTGATTTATTGTTTCATAGCTGAGTAGAACAAATGAGTGGGATATCCAAGAGTGAGTAATTATCTTTCTTTATATTTTGCACTATAAATTTTAGAATAAAAGAGCAAGGCACAGTATCATTTCTTGTTGGAGTTTCAACCCTCATGGGTTTTTTTAGGCTACATATTGTGTTTAATGTTTAATAATGTGCCATTTTTACCATTGTAGTCTTGTAAAAAAAACTCTTCTCTATATTGATTTATTGTTTCATAGAAGTAGAGCAAAGGAGTGGGATATCCAAGAGTGAGTAATTATCTTTCTTTATATTTTGCACTATAAATTTTAGAATAAAAGAGCAAGGCACCGTATCATTTCTTGTTGGAGTTTCAACCCTTATGGGTTTTTTTAGGCTACATATTGTGTTTAATGTTTAATAATGTGCCATTTTTACCATTATAATTTTGAAAAATAAAATCTCCTCTTCGTTATTTTTTGGTTATTTTTTAATATTGAAAGTAATGTGTTTTTAATATTAAAAGCATTATTATAAATACTCACTATATTATAGAGTATAATCTCATTATATGTAATAAGATAGTGGTATTCCAAAGGATGTCTTAGAGAGATCTTTGCAAGACTAGCAACACAAGTCTCCAACATTTCCACGAGTATGGCGATATAATTATGCTAGCCCTAGAGAGAAAGTTAGGACCCTTCATAGAGCATGCCAATTCTAATGAGGATATTTGCTCTATTTGTGACCCTAAAGATAAAGAAGAGCCAAAGAAAGAAAGGCCAAGGTTTAGTGGCACATCTTTTGAGCCTCTCTTTAAAGTGGAAGATAAATAGACATCCAGCCCTATCAAGATGAGATCAACGTTGGGAAGTCTATTTCGGTGTGCATAAACTAGGAGAAGAGTAGGAGATATTGTTTTCCCACTAAGCTAGCAAGTCATGTTAAAATTGCTCAAAAAGTTATATGAAGACAATTACATTGGTTGGCGATCCACCAAAAACTAAATGGGTTGTGTTTAAAGATCTCATGAAGTATTAGTTTTACCCTTTTGGGTATGAAGATGACCAAATGATTTGTTGGCATTGCTACCAACAAAATATTGGGGGAAGTGTTGTACTATCAAGTTAAATTCATTCAATTAGGAGTATCCCCCAAGAACCCAAATAGAGTCATCAAGTACTTGGGTGGTCTACATAATGATTTAAGAAGGTGGCTCTTCAATTATAAGACCATTGATTAAGCCTCTGTGAAAGCATAAGGTTTGGAAATAGACAAAAAGAGAGGGAAATCAAGTGTTTCCTAGCAAACATATCACAAAGGCATTTTCTATGAGAGAAAGAAGTGAAAAGGAAAGAAAAAGATAAAGAAGATTGCTTCCATTGTACATCAATACAAGGATTTAAGTAACTAGAATGGAAATTGCAACATGGATAGTCACTCAAAAGATAAACATTGGAAGCTATATCAATATGACATGAAGAGGGGGTATAAATGATGATAAATGTATATGTAATGGAGTAAATGTATATGTAATAGAGGTTGATCTACTAAAGGGCCCACATGCGTAACATGTGAGAATAGGTATATATATAGGTCAATATAGTCTTAATTGGGACATCACATGGCATGATTATATGAATGTATTGGCTTATTTTGAGGATCTCTATTCTTTAAAGAGTTATTGTGTAAATCATATATATATTTTTATCTCTTTAGGAGTAGTGCTCTATGTTCACTTCTTATGTACAATGTGTGTATCTAGTTTAATATTCTATTTTAAGGATCTAATACATAACATTTGGTATAAGAGTGAAGTATCCTTGGGTCTGACTCTTTCAAATGAGTCATCTTATCATTTTCACTCTAATTTTGTTGAGTTAGCTTTAGTGAGTGAAATTTCTAGGGTGTAGAGAGGGTTTATCGAAGTACACTGGGTCGAAATTTTAGATTATGGTTCACTATACTTTCTAAGTTACAATTTGTGAAAGTTGAGGTTTTCGACTAGTCTTTAAACTAATATCAAACAAGTGTTCTCGATAAAATAATGATATTTGAAGCTGACAAACTCCAAATTGAGTGCCACTAGTTGCATTGCAAATAAGATAGACTAGTGTGTTTCAAGTAAACTATTTCAAACTTGTAAGTAGAGTATCGACTACATGGCAGTTTGTACAAGATCGTCCTCCCGAAAATAGGGGAAAACATGAATTTTTTAGTAACACAAGAATAACTTTCTCTTGGGAGGTCCAAATTGAATGGGACCAGTGGGAGCTTAAAAATACATCTCAGAGTACAATGTATAAAAAATTCAACAATAAAGGATTATAATTGGTGAAGTTGTAACAGGATGAAGGTCTTCTAACATATAGTCTCCAAATTAGGTTTTAAATGGTACGTTGATTTAAAATTAGCATAACTTTTGATTGGAAGTTGTCATTGAGGTGATTCAAATCCATTGAAAAGAGGAGATAAAGTAGAATATAATTGTAAAGCTATATGTACATATTGGAATACATATTGAAGCTTTAAAGGAGATGAAGATAAATATGAAATTGTGTTCATTTTCTAAGATCCAAATCTAGTTAACTATCTTGAATAATTTACTTAAAAATATTAACAAAAAACACACTAAGATCTAACAAATCACGTAGCGGAAAAACACAGGAAAGAACATTCACATTTGACACTCAGATTTACCGTGGAAAACCCCAACTAGAGAAAAACCATCAAACAGTTAATTTTATTAACCATAAAATCATGGGCTTTCATCCTGGAATAATGGTTCACTGAGGAAGATACAATGACAAGATGCTAGCCTTCAAACCTCAATATCAGTCCTTCGATCTTGTTGGTTGCTAACCCTTAGTTGCCCCTTGCTCCTTTCCTCTCACCCTACCCCTGCACTTGAACACTTGGATGAAAGTTTGTCTTCAACCAATCAATAAAATCCCCCTCTCTCACTTTGTGTGACTCGTGTGTGTCCTCCTCTAAGCTAGGATGTCTTTTATATCATTACAATATGCAAATACCTTTGGAAAACATCATGAGCTACTAAATACCATGGGCCCTCTAGATCATTTAACATAAAGTAATTACAAAAGTACATTCACTTTAATAGTTCACTTTACTAAAGTGAATCTCCTAAGTGTGAGAGTCAATAATGATGCCTTCCACCTGTTAGACATTGTCCAAAGTTGAAGTACCCATTCGATGCTACCAAAATCAACACTTCTTAGCGAGGAAGGTACTTCTTTTAGAGCCACCTGTGATTGGTTCTCCCTCGGACCTTGGCACATTGTAGCTCACATCATCCTACACACTAGCATTACTCCAACCCTATTGGTTAGGTGCTAGATGTTTACTGGAAAACACAATCAATGACTTTACACACGCTACAAATCAGTGCGAAGAAGTTTGAAGACTTCGTTAAAGGCCTACTCTCCTTCACTGTGCTCCTAGGAGCTTCTTGCTCATGAGCATCTATCAATGTTATCTCATACAAACTAGGTCTCTTGGTAGAACTAGAAGGGGCAAACTCCTTGTTCCCCTCTAAAGGTTTACTCCCCATACTGAATGTATGTTAACTCTGCTCACCCTTAGAAGTATTTTGCTCCTTGACCTCTGTTACTGACATCGATCCATGATCCAAGATCCCCTTGGATCCAACTACATTCTTGCCCTGTAACCTGTAAACTTTTCCCTATCTGACACCAAGAACTAGTGTTGAGTCTATTTTAAATCCCATCGGTCGAATGAGAACTAACCCCCTCTCAAAAGAGATGATGTATTCACTTTTTTCTAATGTTGACAGCGAGGCCAACTTCATCTTGAGCTCCGGTACATATATCATGCTTGTTGCCTCCAGAGATCCTCTTGACTCTAATTGAAACCTAATTGTTCCAACTCCCTTCACAACACACTTGGCATGAGTGCCAAGCTCAACATGGAAATTTGGATTTGTCTGTGACAACTTGGTGGACAACTCACGTGTTCCTGTCATGTGATGAGAAGCACCACTATCCATGAACCAGGAATTGCTAAAAATTGTGCCAAAAATACAAGACTAACAAGAACTATTTCTTAAACTTTTTAGCAAACTCATTAACCTGAGCTTCTGTAGTCGCTACTACTTGCTAAGACTCTCTCTTATCTTTCTTTAGTTCTAGACACCATGAAGCATAGTGACCACACTTATGGCATGCAAAGCACTTGACTTTGTTCATGTCTGTCTTCACCCTCTGTGAAATTGACTATCTACCTGTATTGTTTATGCTTGTCTTTTCCTTACTGGAAAGAGAAACATTCTTTTCATCATCCTCTTGTTGGACTCCTGATAGAGGTTTATCTCGAATCTCCTCTTAGATGAAGGCATCCCATAACCTCTCCTAGTTAGGAAGTTTCTCACATGCAACAATCCCTTTGACGAAGAGTGCCCGTGGCTTAGTGAAGCCATTCAAGGCAATCCTCTCCAACTTTGGATCTATCTTTGTCTCCCCAACTACTGCCAACTTATCATGAATCCGTGTGATGCGGGTGAGATAAGAAGCTACAATATCAATCTTAAACATCTTGGTGCTTCTAAGCTCCTCCTTCAACACTATCTTCTTATTTTGGTTATAAGTCTGATATAAGCTTGTCAGAGCATCCCACATCTCCTTGGTTGACTTCTTCTCAGCTATGTGAGGGATCAAATGATCCTTCTCTGCATGCAATATATTCCTCCTGGCCTTCACATCCTTCAACTTGCGAACTACTAGTTCAATAGGATCTGTCTGTGTAGTCACTCATGTGCTTGCAAACTCCCATAGGTTGTTCTCCATGAGAACCAGCCTGACCTACACCTTCTAAGGGTTGTAGTTGGAGGCTCCCTCCAACCTACATACCGAATACCTGTTGCAACCATCTTCAAGAACTTGAGTTGTTGCTTGCTACACAAATTTTAATTTCTACTCGGACCCATGCTCGAGGCTGCTACTGCTCTCCAGCTTCCTTTCTAGGCTTCCCAAGTTTTCTTGGGTGTTGCACGAGACCTGTTTTGGGTTGCCTGAGGTCTTCTGCACTCTACCTGGGATGTTGTCCGAATTTTCTGGGCTTCCTGGACTGCCCTTGGCCTTGCTTGACAGCTCGACATCTACAGGTCTACTGGCCAGTGGCTGCCCTGACAAATTTGCTAGTGGCTTGTTGGCTTGATGACGCTGACCTGGTGGCTGGTCGCTTAGTGGCTATTGGCGGCTGGTTGGTGACTGTCGTCCTAGTCTGTTAGTAGCTTGTTCGATTCATCTCCCAACGTCTCCTCTCTGCTCCTGCAGTTCGACTCTTCTTTCCAGTTGCTACTGCTCCAGATCACCGTGTTGATGGAGGCTAGCTTGATCCTCATCCCTATGATGCACATCCCTTTTGCCTCCGCCTCAACCCTCTACACTACCACCCGACTGCACTCCTACTGTCATCGGTAGCCTTATCCACCGACGGCTACCCACATGAGCTCCTCAACCTCATAGCACCGGTGCTCCAACTCTTAGCCACGCAGCTCCGAATTGTCGGTGGCTACTTCTGCCATTTTCTCCTATCCCCGTGTCTTGACACTTTCCCCTTCGTCAGCTCCACTTGCTGCAATAACTCCCGAGTTCGCTAGATTTATCTCTTTCGTTGTCACATCTCTATTGGGCCACACCACAACTCGACCCTACTATTAATCTGTCTCCTCTTCTCTCTGCCATCCCATTAGCCTACTCTATCACAAATACTCGCTTTGTCGACTCCCTGTTGCTGATTAGCTCTTGATCCATCTCCCTCAATCTATACCTGCTCACTGTATGGGGCCGTACTGTGGCTGTAAACCCATGTTATGATACCATGTTTATTTTCTTAGATCTATATTGGGTTAACCCTCAATTGTCCCTTGCTCCTTTCCTATGACCCTTTAGGACCACCTACGTACTTGACTGAAAGACCATCTTAAACTAATACCATGGTCCCTACTTTACATAATGTAATTACAAAAGCACATTCACTTCATTAGTTCACTTTACTATAGTGATTCTCTAAGCCCTAGAGTCAATAATGATGCCTTCCACCTATTAGACATTCTCCATGTGGAAGTGGAAGTACATGTTTGATGCTACAAAAATCAACAAATTGATCCTATAGAATTGTTGAAGATGGTAAAGGAAAATATGAGTCCTTTTAGGGTAGTTTTTGTTTTCATTGTGGAACTTCTAAGTGGTAGAAGAATATTGATAAAGATATTAAATTATACACCACATGGGAAGAATTTGAAAAACTACTCTCACATAATGGGTTAGGGATACAAAAATGGATGAGATGCATAAAATTCAAGATGAATTAAAATAAATAAAAGAATAAATCAAGAAGAAAGGTGATGATAGTAGCAAATGAAAGTGGGAAAATGATGTGTCAAGGGAAGAATTGAAAAAGAAAGATGAAGAAATTAGTATACTTCAAAAGCATAATAAAGGCATACATAACAATGTTAAGAATATGAAAAAATGTCTGCAAGTTTTTAAATCAATGATTAAAGATGAAGATATTATCAAAAGCGTTGAAAAGAAAAGTACCATAAGACTAGATGATAGAGTTTGCTAAGATTGGAGAAGCCCTAAATACTAATGACATAAAATCGTAAATGCAATCTAAAATTGAAGGATGTAATATGTTAAAACCCGAAAATTCGTAGGAAAGATAGAAAATACAAGAAGAATAGATGAAATAGATGACAATGTTCACTTGCTTCTTCAAGGGGGTGACCTCCAAGAGCACTAGCTCCAAATACAATGACAATTCTTGACAATACATAACATATCATACTGCTCTCTCTATATTATTTCATTAGTCTAATTCTAACTAAGTGTAGTCCCTATATTAATGAGGGTTAATCAATAAGGAATACCCTTTTACCTTAAAAAACTACCCACTAACTGACTAATGGGCCTTATGGCCTTGTACATAGATAAAGTAGGAGGGTTAGGGTAGGACCCTAACATGCCCCCCCCCCTTCAAATTCAACATTATCCTCAATGTTGGAGATGGGGAAATTGCTGCAAAATTGTTCATGGTTCCCAAGTAGCATCTTCTGGTGAGGTATCCTTCCATTGAATCAAAACTTCACAGATAATGTGTTGACGTAGTTGACACTCCCTAGTGTCCAAAACTACTTCTAGTTGGATCCAAATGGACTAGTTTAGGTGAGGTAGTTTGAACTCGACAATTTTGGCATGCTAGCTTCTTCAAAGAAAATACATGAAATACTGGGTGAATCTTGTAGTCTGTTGGGAGCGCTATTTTGTAGGCCACCTGACTAATGTGTTGAACAATTTGATATGGGCCATAAAAATTTGGTGCAAGCTTCTAATGGCCTTTAACTTTGAGAGAGGTTTGCTTATAAGCTTGGAGGCTAAGGAACACTTGGTCACCTTCTACAAATGAACACTTTGAGGAGCGTTGGTTTGCTTGTTGCTCCATGTGATTTTGGGCAATTGCCAAATTTTCGTTTAGTGTGCAAAGAGTGACATCACGGTTATGAAGCAAATCATCAATTGCATGTACTTTGGAAATACTTGGCATTGAGGGTCATATGATGTTGTTTTGTAGCCTCATGATAACTGGTATTATACCACCATTTTGATAATGGTAACCATTGTGCCCATTGGTGCTCCTTTTTGGACACAAAACATTACAAATAGGTTTCAAGACTCTTGTTGACTGCTTTTGTTTGACTGTCTATTTATGGACAATAAGATGTGCTCATTTGCAACTAGGTTCCCTATAGTTTAAATAGTTCATGCCAAAATTCTCTCGCGATTGTGGGATCAATGATTTGACACAATGAAGGTAGGCATACCATGAACTTTGAAAATCTGGTCTAGAAACATTTGGGCCACTATTGTCGGGGTAAGTGGGTGTTGGAGAGCACAAAAGTTGACATATTTGGAAAGTCGATCAAATACCACCATGATGACTAATTTGTTGCTTTCATAAGACCAACAATAAAATCCATGGAAATGTCGGTCCAAATGCTAGTTGGGATTGGTAATGCCCTAGGAGTCTTTACTATCTCACCCTTGTTCCTTTTCCAAGTGTCAAAATTAAGGATATCCTTTTTTATGCCTTCCCAAAAGAATGAGTGCCTGGGGTGTGCATAAGTTTTCTAAAATCCTGAGTGACCTATGAGAGGAGATGAATGCAATTCTATGAATATTATCTATTTTAAGGTAGATTTATGTACAAGGAAAAGACACCCTTTATATAGCTATGTATCTTGCTACCAAGTCTAACCTTGGGGAGGTTTGGGATCCTCATGGAGGAGTAATCCCTCTTTCTCATGTTTCCTTGACAAGGACTCTGCTGGCACAACATTGTCTTTTCTTTTTTTTGTAGATGATCTCATAACCATAGCCAAGCATTTTGGTGACCCATATTTGTTGTTCTAGGGATGACATCCTTTGCTCCAAAAAATATTTTAGGCTATGATGATCTATCTTGATCTAGAAACATCTCCCAATTAGATACAATCACCATGTGTAAACTGCATGTAGGATGCTAGTCATTTCTTTCTCATAGGTAGACTTAACCAAGTTCTTATCACACACCTACTTACTTGTGAATGCTAAGGGTCTTCATGAACTTGCATTAAAACCACACCCAATCCTTTTCTAGAAGCATCACATTCCAATACAAAATTCTTATTGAAGTCAAGCATATCTAAGACTAGTGTGGTGCACATGTATTGCTTTAGAACTGAGAGTGTTTGTTCTACCATTTTGTTCCTTACAAAGGCATTTTTCTTGAGAAAGGTTGTTAATGGGGTTGTAATTTTACCATAGTTCTTCGCAAACTTCCTATAGTAGTTTGTAAGGCCTAAAAACCCACATAAGCTCTTTAAGGTTTTAGGGCGGGGCCATTCGTGCATTGTTGCAATCTTCTTGGGGTCCACTTTCACCTCATCTTGTCCAATAATGTGACCCAAGTATTCAACCTCTGAGACCCCAAAAGCACATTTGGAGATTTTGATGAATAATTGATGGCCCCAAAGGAGTTGCAAGGTTTTATCCACATGTTGTACATGGGCATCCCAAGTTTGATTGTGAATCAAAATGTCATTAAAGAAAACCAACACAAAATGACGAAGATATGGCCTCAAAATTTTATTCACGAGGATTTGAAAAGTACAAGGGGCATTACAAAGTTGAAAGGGAATTACCAAGAACTCATAATCGCCTTGTGTTCGGAAAGTTTTGTTTGGAATGTCGACCTCTTTCATCCTTATTTGGTGGTATTTGAACGAGCTCATCCAAAAGATCATCAATTACTGGGATGGGAAATTTATCTTTGATTGTGAACTTATCGAGGGCACAAAAGTTAGGACACATGCACCAATTGCCTTCTTTCTTTAAAACCATGATCACTATGGATGAATATGGGCTAGTGCTAGGATGTATGACTCCTGCATGTAGTAGCCCATGAATTATCTTTTTAATTTCATTCTTTTGTGCAAATGGATGCCTATATGGTCTTACATTTGGTGTTTGAATTCGCGGAATCAAGGGAATACCATGATCATGCTCTCCTCTAGATGGGGTTAAACCCTTTAGCGTCTGAAAGACCTTTCGATGTTTGTCCAAAACCCTTTGTAGGTCAAGATGGATTTTGGGTGTGGTGTTATCCAGAGCCTGGGTGGCATGAAAGTGAGCAATAATTCCAGAGTGGCATTTCTTCAATAAGTTTTCCATCCGATTAGAACTTATGATTTTAGGGGAGCTTGCTTGCAGCCCTTTGAGGGTGTGATTGTGAGAAACTTGAGTAAATCTCAAGTATAATTCCTTGAAGTCCATGGTAATCGGCCCCAATGTACATATCCATTATGCCCCCAAAACTATATCACAACCACCCATATCTATGGCCAACATATGAATTTTGAGATGATAATTGCCTAATTGGAGTTTTATATTTTCACAACAACCCTAGCATTTCATCATCCCTCCTTTAGCTATCATAATTTCAAAGTTGGGCATCAAGTGTATATAACAATGGAGCTCCTCAACCAATTGTTGGTGAATAACATTGTGGGTGCTATCACTATCAACCAAAACTGATCCTTTGTAATGCTTGATGTAACCCAAAAGTTTCAATGTTTGTGGGGATGAAATACCAAATAAATCATGAAGAGAGATAAGTGGTTGTTTTGGATGGACTTCATTTTCCACTTCTTATATGGGAGGAGTTTCTTCAATAGCCTCAATCATAGGGGTATCTTTCATAATGATGTATTCATAATTGGTAGGAGTTGTCACATCAATGTGGAATAACTTTTGTTCTTTACATTTATGACCCAAAGCATACTTTTCATCACAATTATAGCGGAGTCCTCGTCTTTGTTAATGTACCATTTCTGATGGAGACAAAGTTTGTACCTTCTGGAGAGGAGAAGGAATTGTGCTTCAAAATTGACTTGTGTAGGGTGTGAGTGAGGAATTAAAGAGGGTTTGTTGGTTTGTGCATTGATGACTATCTATGCTTCTAGAACCCTCTATGATGTTTCTAACTAGGTAGCAGGATGTTGCATTCTTACTTGTGCTTTAATTGCCTCATTGAGGCCACAAATGAAACATTTTTCACAGAAATATTTTTTTAAGTTCTCTGTATGAATGGCTAATGGATTAAAGGTTGAAATAAAGTCTGTGGTTGACTCTATTTGACGTAACTTGGTAAGCCACCCCAAATAGTGAGGATCTCGCTCATAACGCTCATGGAGATCTTTAACAAATAAACTTCAAGCAATGTAGCAACCATAGCAATTTTGTGCCACTCCCACCATTGCCATCTTTCTGGATCCAAATACAAGACCCCTACCTTAAGTTTCATCATGTCATCTGTAATACCATGAAGAGAAAAGTAATGTTCCATTTGAGTAACCCATCATGATGGGTTAAGACCATCACACTTGTTTAAGTCTACTTTAGGAAAACGATTCCAGGTGTTATTATCAATAGGGTGTCGTTGATCTCTTTGAGGACCAAATAGAGGTTGATGTTGGATAAATACTAATGACTGAGAAGTTTCTTCATGGTGTGGTTCACTATGCTATGAATTCTCATGTTCTTCTACATGTGTGGCTCTAACTATCAAAATTGTCAACTTCTCTTCCAAATTCTTCTCCCAATGATTGTATATCCAACTTTTTCCCCATGTCTGATCCCAACTATTGATGGTCTATTGAATTTGTTGAATCTGTCCACTAAGATCTGTGTATTGAGATTCCAGGTTGTCCAAACTTCTGGTAGTAGAATGGGTGGCCATATTGTCTGTGGTGTTGGTGTGAGGTGGTTTATAGGGTTCCACCATGGGTGGGATCTGCTAGATCCTAAGGATTAGATTTCCGCAACGCTAAAATTTCTGCACTTATTGCGTGTACTTCCAACCTCAATATATTGGCAGTTGTCACATGCCCCAATTTTGTAAAATAATGTTATCTTATTTTGATTTTATTCCAAGACATTATGTTAAATTTAATGCTAAGTTGAAACTAATGACTCAGCAGAGTCAAGGATGTGGAATGTAATTCTGAATATTTTAATTTTAAATAAATTAAAGTGGAGACAACAGCTTGGGGGAGCTATTAAAAAGAGTATTACTGGTCAAGTTGGTGGAGGGAACTAAGTGGAGAGCAAAAAAGTGGCAGCATCCTCAAACACTTCCTATGTTGCAGGAGGCAACCTCCCTACATTTGGGGTGATGATCTCCCAAGAAAGTGGGATTAGAGCAGGTGGCTCAATTAATAACAACTAACCCAAAAAGACCTAGGCAATTTTAATAAAAGTACCAAATGTAGAGCGCTGAGGCTGCTCATTCCAGGAGAAGAAACATTCAGGTGAATGCACTTCAATGAATTCATTGGGAAGGGAATTTTGAGGAAGGTGTTTGAGGGGTAAACTGCAGGAAAGTGATCTAGTACAACTTTGCAGCTGAAAGATCTTATTGCAGTGTGCAGAGTTGGTATTGAGTCTTTGGCATACTACTTTGTTGTTTGCTTCACCTAGTTCCAGCCAAGAAGACCAAAATAGGCTCGGGGGTCTTGAGAAGTCGTTGTTTGAGCACTCTCCAAGAGTTGGTAGGGAGGAACGGCCTCCGATTGTTGTTGTCATCCAGCTTTAAAAACAAGTTCCATTATTTTTTAGTTTCTGTGTTAGAGTTTATATCTGTGTGTGAACAAATAATGAATGATTATATGTTATGTTGTAAACTGTTAAGTTTGAAATCTATTAGTTGTTTTAATGTTGAATTTGTTCTTTGATGAAAAATAAATCCTATCTGTGTTTTTCCCCATCTGGAGCAATCCAGATCGTACTGTAGCACAGATAGTGTGTTTAAATGAATGAAGTATGATAGGAATATGAATGAATAAAGTACTTATGTTTTTCAGAGTATTGAAATGTTTTCTTTCAGTAGATAGTTGTTTTCTAGAAAGAAAATTAATTTGTTTTGTAGAGTTGTAGTTAGAACTAGACGGTGTATTTAGAATATCAGAAAAGAACAAGAATCATGTTATTTATTGATAGTAGTATGTTTAAGTATATAAATCATTTTTCTACACAGTATCTACTTCTATAAACTGTACATTTATACTGAAATAGAAGAACTGGTATTACCAGATGAATGTTTATGTTTATCATTTATGTTAAGAAAAGATGTAAAAATAATACTGTTAGTTTATCTCTTTTCCTTTAGTACTAACTAATTTACCTGCAACTATCTGAACTCCAAATAAGAGCTTGATCAATATTATAGTATTATTTTCTTAGTATTAATAACTAAAGGACAGTAGTAACATATGCTTAAGTTATTATCAATAAGGAACTGTCCTTGTACACTTACAAACAGTATAGATGTAAAGAGTATTGATAGGTAGGGAAGTTCTTATTTTTCTTCAGTAAGCTTACAGAAATAATTTTATTAAATAAACACAATTATTATAGATTGCTCTCAGTCTGATTTAATATACATATAAATACTAACATAAACTTAACATGATACATTATTCATAGATAATAATATTATTAATACAAATAATTTTATTATTAACAATAAACAATGATGTTTATAAATTAATAATTCTTAAAAACAAACTAAAGAAAACTGTGTGACAGTAATCGAATCAACAAAATAACAATACAGGAAGCAACACTCTATAAAAGTTAAATAGGATAAACCCTAGCTCATATTCTGAGTGTAATTTGTTTGTATTTTTATATACTGTAGTAACCTAGGTTAAACATAAGTTAGTTCTTTTAAAAACTATTAAAGAATCAGTTAAAATTTTTTATACACAGAAATGAATTACATTACTGATCAACATGTATAAATATATTTATAAAAGAAACCGTGCTTTTCTTTTACTAACAACATGCATATATAGAAATAAATTTCAGGTTTAAAACCCTTAAAATTATTACATTTGCAAGTACCAAAACATTAAAAACCAAATTTACATAAATTATGTAACCATTAATAACCAAGTTAATATAATTTACTCACAGTCCTTTGAAGGACAAATAATAATTTACTCACAATCCTTTAAGGACAAATAGAAAAACTGTATAATTATTATAACAAGAATAATTTATATCAAAACAAGGGTTTTTACAAGTCAAACCCTAATCTATAACTTCAATCAAAACAAGCAAGAATTAAGTTACAGCTGTAAGTATCAACCTTAATTTTTTAATTTATAAACCCTTACAGAGTACTCAAACAGAGTATAAACTTCGTTATATTCAAGGAGGGTAAAAACCCTAGTATTACACAGAGTATAGTATAGACATCTGTTAAACCAAAACGAGTTTCAAAACAACACTGTCATTACAAAAACTACAAACTTAAACCCGGTCATAAAGCCAAAGCTTCAACTAATTACAGTGCTCAAATAAACCGAGTCTACCCTAGCGAGGGTTTGATTCTAAATATTACAACATTAACCTGTATAAAATACAACACAACAACATAATTTGTGGTGAGACGAGGGAGGGTTTTCCAAAACCCTGGGCGATTCCATCGACAACCCTAACACTAATAGAGTGAAAAATCCAACATTTCGACCACGAGGCTTACCCGAAAACGAACCACGAGCCACGACCTTTGTTGTTGACTGTCTTTTTCTCATTGTACAAGCTTTACAACGACGAGCACCTGCAAGCAAGGTAATAGACCATTGTCAGTAATAATACCAATACAAACCAATGTAACAACAAAGTAAATTGGCAACAAAGAAATTTGAACTCAAGTTATTATTTACCTGTCAGAAGAGAACGATGAGCGGCCTCAATGAAGCACCGTCACCTACAGGCTTTGCCTTCTTAAAAACTCAACAGCATGCAAGGGTATCTCTCACACAACGGTGAGCCACGAGAACAGTGACAGGTAACTGAAGCATACTGTAAGCTACGAAGATAGCGAACGGAGAACTACACAGACAACAAGCCACGAGCAATAGTAACCTTCACAAGTTGTAGAATGAGAACCTAGCCACGGAGAATGGTTTTTCAACCCCCACACCAGTGACAAAAGCAGCATTTAGTCAAGGTACAAGGCAACCGGAGCAAGGAGGAATGACGACCGCCATGGAAACCAAGCAGGGAAACCCTAGAGCCAGTGCAAACTGCGGAAGGGAAATGACAAGGGTTAGGTTTCGACAGTATTTTATATCTCCCATGTGTGGACAGGAGAGGACCACGTAGACAACAAATCAAACCATGCAAAAGGGACGTGTTCTATAGTGCCTGCATAAATAAAAAATCAATTATTAAATCATTGGGACGAATTTTTAAACTATAATATTAACCCAATAATTGCCATGCCATCGTTAATCATATGCGCCATATCATATGTAGTATAGTGACAAATTATCAACATGATGGTTATGTTGACCTAGCTAATAGTGTCATTTATAAATCTTAGTTAAAAGCCCAATTTTGTTTATGCATTAAACTCTTTTCACCAATAACATTATATTATCATATCATAACATCACAATAACGATATGAATGGTTGCATAACCTTTCTCTAAACTTTGTTTATGATAAGATAGAAATCAATTAATTCATGTCTTGTTTATAGATAGAGATCATGTTTTAAGTCTTTATTATAGATAAGAAATTAAATATTGTATGGGAGAGTTCTTGCTAACCAATAAACAACTATAGTTTCCTTGTAATAAAACTATAGTTTATACTTTGTAAATCTCTTGTAATAACAATATTACAAATCATAATTTTATGAATGGCATAATGTATTTAGTGCAAAGGATTATAAACTTTATTTTGAATACGTTTATGATCATAAACTAAGTATAGACTAAATGTCTATCAAACAACAGTTTATGCATGTCTATGAGACTCACAAAAACTAACAACTCAAATAATAACAGACTTTGAAGTGATACAAAACTTATTGTAAGAGTACTATTATGAAATTATGTTACACAGTTCATAGCAACAATACGTTGATGAATTTTGAGTTACGACTCAAATTGGAAATTACTAAAAGATTCACCAAGTCAATTGGGTAATAAGTAGTTATAGAATTAAACAAGATAACTAGAATATGAATGAATATTTTTAGTCCAAAAGTTATTTAGAACCTCATGGATTAACATGAAATTTAAAGTATAGGCAAACAATAATCTTATGTAGGAAGGCATGATGATTTGTAGCTTGAACAATCGAACTTATACTGTCCAAGATTATCAGACTGTAAGTTATATTGCAGAAGCGAAATGTGGGATAATTGTTACTTAGACAAGATAATGTACTATTGCATAAATGCTGACAAAAACAATCATTATAACATTACAATTTTCATAGACTAAAGTAGAAATACTTTGTAACTAAGATTCTAAAGCTTAAAGTCGCAAACATATCTTACTGTCGTTACTTACTTCTGAACATGGCTACTAGAAGAACTGAAGGAAGCCAAATGGTTTTACCTTACAGGAGCTGTATAGAGTTTAGCAGCTTAATTACTAAGCTTTTAAATTGCAAATAAAATATTGCTGACACTTTAAAGAACTTTTAATACGTGCTCGATCGATCATACCTGTAAACCTGTAAGAATCAGTTTTCATCTGCG
The DNA here is from genome assembly GCA_001517045.1 of Pseudotsuga menziesii. Lineage (NCBI taxonomy): Eukaryota > Viridiplantae > Streptophyta > Pinopsida > Pinales > Pinaceae > Pseudotsuga > Pseudotsuga menziesii. The sequence goes on along the minus strand of LPNX010712623.1, from coordinate 87,431 downwards.
TTAGCACGATTGCTAAGTAAGCCCCGGATTCAAAAGTAGATTCCACCTATTTGACATGAAAAGACTAATCAGTAAACTGAAGTAAAACAACACGCAAGAAGACTTTATTCTTGTTACAAAAATAAACTGTTAAGTTATTAAATTTAAGATTTAGTGAAACTAACTACTTGACTGTTTCTTTTAATTGCAAACCATTAGCTATTAGTAGACCGCAGGTTTTAACATTTATTGTTATCTCAAAATTTTAATTTTTTGTGAAAATTTGGGGTTTTGACATGTGGTATTAGAGCATAAGGTTCAAACACTAGGCCTTGATGAAGCCCAACTAGCTTTCATAAAACAGTAAATTAAATTATTATACTGATGTATTTTTTTTTTATAAATGTTATTCCACAGAGAATTGTTTTTTTGAAGTTTAACAGGAAGGTATGGAAAGGCTAGAAGAGTATGCACATGAGGAGTCTCCAGCTACTGAAACATAGAATTTACCAAGAGATCTTATACCAGAGGATTTAATTGCCAATTCCTCAGTGTTGTTCCAAACTGTAAAAGTCTTAAAAACTGAAATGGAGTCTATAAAGTGAGATAATGAAAGGATTCTGAGGACTCAAGAAGAGCTTAATCAAATCCTAATGGAAAAGTTTCAAACTGAGGGTAGGGGTAGAAGGTCAGAATCTGGAGATGCCAGTCATCAACGAAAATCTAAAAAAATGAAGCATACAAAAACTGAAAGTAGTTAGTCTTCGGAAGTGTTTGGTGAAAAACAAAATTACCATACTACTAGTGACAGTAGTGATGATTATCTGTACACTAATAAGAGGAAATACAAACCTTATGAGGAAATTTTCGGGGAATTCAAAAAGATAAAACCACTAACTTTTAATGGAGAGACTGAGAAGGGGGAGGAAGCTGAATCCTGGTTATCCGGGATGAAGAAGTACTTCCAAATATATAATTATTCTAACCAGTTAAAGGCTAGGATGGCTATATATAACCTCTCAGGAAAGGCTGACATTTGGTGGCAGGACTTGAAGAGAGTTAGGGGTATAAAAGAGAAAGAAGTTAACTGGAGTATCTTTAAGGGGTATTTCAAAAAGAAATTCTTGTCTGAGCAGTATTACGAGGAAAGAGGTAAAGAATTTTATGAACTAAAGTTAGGTTCAATGACAATGAAGGATCTGAACAGCAAGTTCTTAAGTCTACATAGGTATGTACCCTACCTTGTAGATGAGAAACCAAAAGTACAGTGATTCCTTAGCTGTCTACCTTATCATATTAAAGATAAAATTGAATATGATAACCCAAAGACCTTGGAAGAAGTTATGATAAAGGCTAATTTTTGTTTTGAGCAGAATCAGAAGAAAGAAAGCTTGGCCAACTGGAAGGCTAAAAAAAATAATCAGTTTGAATCTAAGAAGAAGGATTTTGTACCTAACAGAAATTTTAAGAACAATAAGGCCAAAAACTATTCTAATAACAAAAATTTCCAAGGAAATAGGAACAGTACACCCAACCATCAGAATAATTCTAAAGGTAAGGAAACTGCAAATAATCATGGAAACTTTACCAATAATTTTGAGCGTAAAGAGACTATCAAGTGCTGGGAATGTAATGGCCCACACTATGCTTCAGTCTGTCCAAACCGGAAGAAGACTGTTAGCAACATTCATACTATACAGGAGGAGATGACTGTTGGGGAACTAGCAAGGAGCATGCCTAGAATCAATGCAGCCTTGGAGAACCGACAAGCTGAGTATCAGACTTCCATGGTGAAAGTAGAAGGTATGATAAATCAGACCTCTGTAACTATTTTGATTGATCCAGGAGCTAGTCTCAGTTATATTGCCCCTTAGATAGTAGAAAAATGTAAGTTATCTGTTGATAAGTTTGAGAATTCATAGTTAGTTCAGTTAGCCACTGGTGCTAAAAGAAAAGTAACTTGTTTTGTGAAAAAATGTGCATTAGTTATGGATAAATTTGAAACTGTTGTTAAACTTAATGTTTTGCCACTTGGCTCTTATGATTTGCTGATTAGTATGGATTGGTTAGAACAACATAGAGTAATTCTAAACTGTTATGATAAAACTTTCACATGCTTAAACAATGATGAAAAACCAGTAAGTGTTAAATGAGTTCTTAGAAAAATTACTGTAAGGTAGATTTCTGCTTCACAACTTAAACGAGCTGTTAGGAAGGGATGTAAAGCTTATGCAGTAACAATTACTGATGAGGAAAGTAAAATTAACACAGATAAGTTAAAAGTAGAAGACATCCCAGTTTTAAAAGAATATGTTGATGTATTCCTAGAAGAAATTCTGGGATTACCTTCGAGAAGGAAATTGGATTTCACCATTGAGCTGGTACCGGGTGTAGTACCTAGCTCAAAGGCCCCTTATCAAATGAACATATTGGAACTTAATGAATTAAAATCGCAATTAAAAGAGTTAATTGATAAAAAGTATATTCGACCAAGTGTGTCTCCCTAGGGGGCACCTGTCATCTTTGTCAAGAAGAAGGACAGAACTATGCGACTTTGCATAGATTACCGTCAGCTAAATAAGATGACTATCAAAAATCGATATCCGTTGCCCCACATAGATGATCTGTTTGATCAACTACGTGGAGCCACGGTGTTTTCGAAAATAGATTTAAGGTCTGGATATCATCAAGTGAGGATTAAAGATGAAGACATCTTCAAGACAACCTTTAGAAAAATATATGGTCATTACGAATTTGTGGTAATACCATTCGGGCTTACTAACGCCCCAGCTATCTTCATGTGTTTAATGAACAACATAATGCATAAGTATTTAGATAAGTTTGTGGTCGTGTTTATCGACGACATTCTAATCTATTAAAAAACTGAAGAAGAACATAAAGAACATCTAAAAATTGTTTTGCAAGAGTTGCGAGAACATCAACTCTTCACAAAGTTTAGTAAGTGTAACTTCTTCAAGGATAAGATTCAATATTTAGGTCACGTAGTGACCAAGGAAGGAATTTATGTAGATCTTGAAAAGATACAGGCAATCAAAGATTGGCCGGTTCCTAAGGATGTGACGGATGTTAGATCTTTCATGGGCATTACCGGTTACTACCGGAGGTTCATTGAAGGCTTTTCAAGGATAGCAAATCCGATAAATTCCTTGCAAAAGAAAGGAAAGAAGTTCGACTGGAATCATAAATGTGAAGAAAGCTTTAAGAAGTTAAAAACTTTATTAACCAGCACACCTATTTTAAGAATAGCAGATCATAATAAAGAATTTGTAGTGTGTATTGATGCCTGTAATGATGGCTTAGGCGATGTTCTGACTCAAGAAGGGCATGTTATTGCCTATGAGTTTAAAAAGTTAAAAGTTCACGAAAAGAATTACGCAACATATGATCTGGAACTAGCAGCTGTAATACACGCCTTAAAGATGTGGCAACATCACTTAATTGGTAGAAAAATTGTTTTAATAACTGATAATAAAGGATTGAAGTATCTTTTAGATCAGCATAATTTAAATGCCAGACAAGCTAGATGGTTAGCTTTCTTAAGCGAGTATGATTTTGAAATCCAGCATATAAAAGGTAAAAAAAATAAAGTTGCAGATGCATTAAGTAGGAACGCAAGGCTGAATTTTGCAACATCAATCTGTACTTATGTTTCAGACTTAGATGAACAATTTAAAGAAGGAATAAAACAAGATGAAATTTATTAGAATTTGCAAGCTAAAGCTAAGGAAAACCCAACAAAAACTTAATAAAAGGTTACAGTTTAAATGAAATTTTTTTTACTGTATAAAGATAAACTGTATGTACCTAACGTACCTAAGGTCAAGCTGTTAATTCTGGATGAAATTCATAAAACACCATATTCAGGTCATTCAGGTTATCAAAAGACTATAACCATGTTAAGAAAATAGTATTTCTAGCCAAATATGAAAACTGAAGTAGCTGAATATATTGCAAGGTGTTTAGAATGTCAACAGGTAAAAACTGAACACCAACACCCAGCTGGTTTGCTACAGCCTTTACCTATCCCTAGCTGGAAATGGGAGGTAATTAGTCTAGATTTTATTACTGGACTGCCTAGAAATCAAAATCAGAATGATTCTATCATGGTAGTAGTTGATAATTTAAGCAAGGCAGCTCATTTTATACATGTTAAAACTACTTACAAAGCTGCCAACATAGCTGATATTTTTCTAAAGCAGATTTTTCGATTACATGGAGTACCAAAAATCATAATCTCAGACAGAGATCCTAAGTTTACAGGAAACTTTTGGAAGTCCTTGTTTAAAGGGTTAAACACTACATTGAATTTCAGTAATTCTTTCCATCCTCAAATAGATGGACAAATTGAAAGGGTAAACCAGGTACTAGAAGATTTATTGAGAATGTATGTGAAAGATCAGCCAGGTAAATGGGAGGACTATTTACATCTGGTAGAATTTGCGTATAATAATAATTATTAGATATCAGCTAGATTTAGTCCATTTGAAATTTTATATGGACGGAAATGTAATACTCCTATTTCTTGTAGTAATCCAGTAGATAGATTGGTATTAGGTCCAAAACTGTTGAAAGAAATGGAAGAAAATTGTGAAACAAGTGCATGAAAATTTGAAAGTGGCACAGGATCGGCAGAAAAGTCAAGCAGACTTGAAAAGAACTCCAAAGGAGTTTTAGGTAGGTGAACATGTGTTCATCAAGGTAAGGCCCAAAAAGAGCTCTCTAAGATTGGGGAGTTGTGCAAAATTGGCACCTCGTTATTATGGCCCATTTGAAATTTCGTCTAGGATTGGACAAGTAGCTTATCAATTAGCATTACCACCTAACTTAAGAGTACATAATGTTTTTCACATTTTCGTTTTAAAGAAATATGTTCATGTTGTTAACTGGAATGTTGTACAGGTGGAACCAGAAGGAGGATTTCTGGTGGAACCGAATTGTATCCTCGGCAGGAGGGAAATTACACTTCAGAATCGCACCATTGGACAGGTGAAGGTGCAATGGAATCACCTTAGTCCTGAAGAAGCCACCTGGGAATTGGAAAGTAAAATGCAAGATGCATATCCAATTCTGTTCCAGGGGACTTCGAAGGATGAAGAATAAATAACATCAAGGACAATGTTATATTCTAGGGGGGGTGTATGTCACATGCCCCAATTTTGTAAAATAATGTTGTCTTATTTTGATTTTATTCCAAGACATTATGTTAAATTTAATGCTAAGTTGAAACTAATGACTCAGCAGAGTCAAGGATGTGGAATGTAATTCTGAATATTTTAATTTTAAATAAATAAAAGTGGAGACAACATCTTGGGAGAGCTGTTAAAAAGACTGTTATTGGTCAAGTTGGTGGAGGGAACTAGGTGGAGAGAAAAAAGACAAGTGGCAGCATCCTCAAACACTTCCTATGTTGCAGGTGGCAACCTCCCTACATTTGGGGTCATGATCCCCCAAGAAAGTGGGATCAGAGCAGGTGGCTCAATTAATGAGAACTAACCCAAAAAGACCTGGACAATCTTAATAAAAGTACCCAATGTAGAGAGCTGAGGCTGCTCATTCCAGGAGAAGAATCATTCAAGTGAATGTACTTCAAGGAATTCATTGGGAAGGGAATTTTGAGGAAGGTGTTTGAGGGGTAAACTGCAGGAAAGTGATCTAGTACAGCTTTGCAATCGAAAGATATTACTGCAGTGTGCATAGTTCGTATTGAGTCTTTGGACTAGTACTTTGTTGTTTGCTTCACCTAGTTCTAGCCAAGGAGACCAAAACAGGCTTGGGGGTCCTGAGAAGTCGTTGTTTGAACGCTCTCCAAGAGTTGGTAAGGAGGAACGGCCTCCCATTGCTGTTGTCATCCAGCTTTAAAAACATGTTCCATTATTTTTTAGTTTATGTGTTAGAATTTATATGTGTGTGACCAAATAATGAATGATTATATGTTATGTTGTAAACTGTTAAGTTTGAAATCTATTAGTTGTTTTAATGTTGAATCTGTTCTTTGATGAAAAATAAATCCTACCTATGTTTTTTCCCCATCTGGAGCAATCCATATCGTACTCTAGCATAGGTAGTGTGTTTAAATGAATGAAGTATGATAGGAATATGAATGAATAGAATACTTATGTTTTTCAGAGTATTGAAATGTTTTCTTTCAGTAGATAGTTGTTTTCTAGAAAGAAAATTAATATGTTTTGTAGAGTTGCAGTCAGAACTAGACTGTGTATTTAGAATATCAGAAAAGAACACGAATCATGTTATTCACTGACAATAGTATGTTTAAGTATATAAATCATTTTTCTACACAGTATCTACTTCTATAAACTGTACATTTATACTGAAATAGAAGAACTGGTATTACCAGATGAATGTTTATGTTTATCATTTATGTTAAGAAAAGATGTAAAAATAATACTGTTAGTTTATCTCTTTTCCTTTAGTACTAACTAATTTACCTGCAACTATCTGAACTCCAAATAAGAGCTTGATCAATATTATAGTATTCTTTTCTTAGTATTAATAACTAAAGGACAGTAGTAACCTATGCTGAAGTTATTATCAATATGGAACTGTCCTTATACACTTACAGACAGTATAGATGTAAAGAGTATTGACAGGTAGGGAAGTTCTTATTTTTTCTTTAGTAAGCTTACAAAAATAATTTTATTAAATAAACACAATTATTATAGACTACTCTCAGGATTACTTAATATATATATAAATACCAACATAAACTTAATAGGATACATTATTCATAGATAATAATATTATTAATACAAATAATAATATTATTAACAATAAACAGTGATGTTTATAAATTAATAATTCTTAAAAAAACACTGAAGAAAACTGTGTGACAGTAATCGAATCAACAAAATAACAATACAGGAAGTAACACTCTATAAAAGTTAAATAGGATAAACCCTAGCTCATATTATGAGCGTAATTTGTTTGTATTTTTATATATTGTAGTAACCTAGGTTAAACATAAGTTAGTTCTTTTAAAAACTATTAAAGAATCAATTAAAAAAATTTATGCACAGAAATGAATTACATTACTAATCAACATGTATAAATATATTTATAAAAGAAACCGTGCTTTTATTTTACTAACATCATGCGTTTATAGAAATAAATGTGAGGGTTAAAACCCTTAAAATTATTACATTTGCAAGTACCAAAACATTAAAAAACAAATTTGCATAAATTATGTAACCATTAATAACCAGGTTAATATAATTTACTCACAGTCCTTTGAAGGACAAATAATAATTTACTCACCATCCTTTAAGGACAAATAGAAAAATTGTCTAATTATTATAACAAGAATAATTTATATCAAAACAAGGGTTTTTACAACTCAAACCCTAATCTATAACTTCAATCAAAACAAGCAAGAATTAAGTTACGGCTGTAAGTATCATCCTTAATTTTTTTATTTATAAACCCTTACAGAGTACTCAAACAGAGTATAAACTTCATTATATTCAAGGAGGGTAAAAACCCTAGTATTACACAGAGTATAGTATAGACATCTGTTAAACCAAAACGAGTTTCAAAACAACACTGTCATTACAAAAACTACGAACTTAAACTCGGCCGTAAAGCCAAAGCTTCAACTAATTACAGTGCTCAAATAAACCAAGTCTACCCTAGTGAGGGTTTGATTCTAAGTATTACAACATCAACCTGTAGAAACGACAACACAACAACATAACTCGTGGTGAGACGAGAAAGGGTTTTCCAAAACCCTGGGTGATTCCATCGACCACCCTAACACTAGTAGAGTGAAAAATCCAACATTTGGACCATGGGCCTTACCCGAAAATGAACCACGAGCCATGGCCTTTGTTGTTGACTGTCTTTTTCTCATTGTACAAGCTTTACAGCAGCAAGCACCTGTAAGCAAGGTAATAGACCACTGTCAGTAATAATACCAATACAAACCACTGTAACAGCAAAGTAAATTGGCAACGAAGAAATTTGAACTCAAGTTATTATTTACTTGTCAGGAACGACAAGCAGCCTCAACAAAGCACCATCACCTACAGGCTTTTCCTTCTTAAAAACTCAACAGCATGCAAGGGTATCTCTCACACAACGATGAGCCACGAGAACAGTAACAGGTAACTGAAGCATACTGTAAGCTACGAAGACAGCGAAAGGAGAACTACACAGACAACAAGCTACGAGCAATAGTAACCTTCACAAGTTGCAGAATGAGAACCTAGCCATGAAGAATGGTTTTTCAACCCCCACACCAGTGACAAAAGCAGCATTTAGTCAAGGCACAAGGCAACCGGAGCAAGGAGGAACGACGGCCTCCATGGAAACCAAGCAGGGCAACCGTAGAGCCAGCGCAAACCACGAAAGGGAAATGACAAGGGTTAGGTTTCGGTAGTATTTTATATCTCCCATGCGTGGACAAGAGATGACCACGTAGACAACAAATCAAACCATGCAAAATGGACGTGTTCTATAGTGCCTGCATAAATCAAAAATCAATTATTAAATCATTGGGATGAATTTTTAAACTATAATATTAACCCAATAATCGCCATGCCATCGTTAATCATATGCGCCATATCATATGTAGTATAGTGACACTGATTATCAACATGATGGTTACATTAACCTAGCTAATAGTGTCGTTTATAAATCTTAGTTAAAAGCCCGATTTTTTTTATGCATTAAACTCTTTTCACCAATAACATTATATTATCATATCATAACATCACAATAACGATATGAATGGTTGCATAACCTTTCTCTAAACTTTGTTTATGATCAGATAGAAAATAATTAATTCATGTCTTGTTTATAGATAGAGATCATGTTTTAAGTCTTTATTATAGATAAGAAATTAAATATTGTATGGGAGAGTTCTTGCTAACCAATAAACAACTATAGTTTCCTTGTAATAAAACTATAGTTTATACTTTGTAAATCTCTTGTAATAACAATATTACAAGTCATAATTTTATGAATGGCATAATGTATTTAGTGCAAAGGATTATAAACTCTATTTTGAATACATTTATGATCATAAACTAAGTATAGACTAAATGTCTATCAAACAACAGTTTATGCATGTCTATGAGACTCACAAAAACTAACAACTCAAATAATAACAGACTTTGAAGTGATACAAAACTTATTGTAAGAGTACTATTATGAAATTCCGTTACACAGTTCATAGCAACAATACGTTGATGAATTTTGAGTTACGAATCAAATTGGAAATTACTAAAAGATTCACCAGGTCAATTGGGTAATAAGTAGTTATAGAACTAAACAAGGTAACTAGAATAGGAATGAATCTTTTGAGTCCAAAAGTTATTTAGAACCTCATGGTTTAACATGAAATTTGAAGTATAGGCAAACAATGATCTTATGTAGGAACGCATGATGGTTTGCAGCTTGAACAACTGAACTTATACTGTCCAAGATTATCAGACTGTAAGTTATATTGCAGAAGCGAAATGTGGGATAATTGTTACTGAGACAAGATAATGTACTATTGCATAAATGCTGACAAAAACAATCATTATAACGTTACAATTTTCATAGACTAAAGTAGAAATACTTTGCAACTAAGATATAAAGCTTAAAGTCGCAAACATATCTTATTGTCGTTACTTACTTCTGAACATGGCTACTAGAAGAACTGAAGGAAGCCAAATGGTTTTACCTTACAGGAGCTGTCTAGAGTTTAGCAGCTTAATTACTAAGCTTTTAAACTGCAAATAAAATATTGTTGACACTTTTAAGAACTTTTAATACGTGCTCGATCGATCATACCTGTAAACCTGTAAGAATCAGTTTTCATCTGGGTTAGAACGATTGCTAAGTAAGCCCCGGATTCAAAAGTAGATTCCACCTACTTGACATGAAAAGACTAATCAGTAAACTGAAGTAAAACAGCACGCAAGAAGACTTTATTCTTGTTACAAAAATGAACTGTTAAGTTATTAAATTTAAGATTTAGTGAAACTAACTACTTGACTGTTTCTTTTAATTGCAAACCGTTAGTTGTTAGTAGACCGCAGGTTTTAGCATTTATTGTTATCTCAAAATTTTAAATTTTTGTGAAAATTTGGGGTTTTGACAACAGTGGTATAAAATAATTATAATATGATTATTCCAATATATTCTCCTTTGTTTCTTCTTTCTAATAGTTTTTGAGTCACGTAGATCATACCTTCCAGTAAAAGTTTGTACAAATTTAAAATAGCTTACCTTAACCATCCAAAAACAAATTCACGATATTTTGCAAAACGCCAATACCAAGTACAAATAATGCCATGATAACATTGGGTTCCACACACGTTTCATGTGGGAGATGATGTATGGTTGAATTTATAGAAAGAGCATATATCAAGACCCCATTAGAATTTCCACCCACACCAATATGGGCCTTACAACATTACCAAGGTTCTGGATGAGAATGATTTTGAATTAAGTATTCCCTCTTTCCCTGGCTTGCACCCTATATTTAATGTGGAGTTTATTTGACCATATTTTCCACCTCTATTAGAAACCTTAGAGGTGGTTGATCACTTGGACGCTAAAAAACTCAATCTTGGTTGCATTGAGTAGGTGATAGTTGATTGGATCATGGACACTAAGATGAAGGTCACTTGCTAGTAGAAAATCCAATTGTATTGAGTTGTCGAAGTAGGGAAATTTCTTCACTTGTGTAAGTGGCTCATCAGAAATAAGATTCAACAAAACCCCCCCACATAATGGAGGAACATGATGCAATGTGAACCATTTATCTCTGAGAAGGGATAATTAATCTAGGTGGATACTAGTGACCACCCACATGTTCCACTGGTTCCACATCTTAGCAATTTTACTTCATTTTTTCAGGTCCTAGACATTTCTTTCAGGCATTTCTCTTACATTTTTGGTAGTGGAGATACACCACATCATCTTTGATTACATGGCTTACCAAACTTATACGTCGTGTATTAATCTTTGTAATGGTCCAAGAAACAACCTAAACATATTTTGTATGAAAAAATTGCACCCCTTGGAAGTTGACAACTAGCCTCCTTAAGGCCTACATTATTTTTTCCACATCATTTCCTAGGGTTAGGGTTTTGTATCTTTAGTGTTTTTTCATCCTAGGGAATCACAATTGATGTTAAAAGGAAATGTTTTCCTCTTGCAATGTGTTTTTGCAAATGAGTAGAGACGACACATATGTCTTCATTGATAAACTACCACTATTCTATGTAGTTTGTATTGCTTTGTAATTTATAGTCATTTTCCATTTCATTCATTGATGTAATTTGGGTTTTAATTTCCTTCATTTCATTCTCTAAATAATCCAAATAAAGGCACTGAGTCTAAATCCATGAAGAAACTTATAGGAAGGTGTTGGCTTCTCCTCATTGCCATATCTAGCATAATATGAGCCAATGTAACTAAGTAATTGGTCCACTTTGTCACTATAATATTTTATACCAAGCCAGTAGGTTCCCTTGATATAATGAACAAAGAGAGGGATTTAGTTGAATTTCTCATGGATCCTTCTTAAACTAAGAAACCGCATTGAAAACAAAGGAAATATCAGATTGATTGTGAGTTAAAGAAATAAGGCCACTGACAAGATTTGAGAGCGTAGTGTCAAATTTTAGGGAATCACACCCCTTGATTAGCTTCACTCCTAATTGATAAAGTGTATGGTAGTTTTACTATCTTCCATTATGAACTTCTACAAAATATTTAACATAGGTTTAGGTTGAGAAATAAAGATACCATCAAAGATTTGGATGTCCCTAAAGAAATGCAACAAGTCAAGGTCAATCATCTCAAAGGTATCTACTAATTTTTTCTTCAAAACCAAAACTAAATTAATATTACTTCTAGTAATGAGTAATTCATCCACATTCAATACAATAATTAATGTTTCACCATCTACATGAAATACATATACGTCGTGATCTAATTCACAACATTTAAAATCAATATTGAGGAAAAAGTGGCCAATCTTCTCATACATGTCATTGGGGTCTGTTTTAGACCATATAATGATTTTTAGCTTACACAAATTACTACCATCCTTCTCAAAACTGAAGGGTTGCTTCATATAAATATCTTCAATGAGATCACCATGTAGAAATACACTTTTGACATTCATTTGATATACCTCCCATATGAAGTAAGAAATAAGTGAAATATTCAGTCAAACATAGTTCATCTTTGCAACCAATGCAAAGGTCTAAGTGTAGTCAATTAATTATTATTAAGAAAATTCCTTATCCACCAACTTTGCCTTATGTTTTTCAACATCACCTTTATATGTGAATTTGATTTTTTAGACCCATCTACATTTAACCACAGTCTTTCCTTGCGATTGAGCAACTAAATCTCGCGTGCTATACTTCATTAAGAAATTATGCTTATTAACCAAATCATTCTCCCATTTAGGTCAACCATGCACATCTACATATGTATATGGATCACATGCCTCTAACCCATGCCATTGAAGAAATACATGTTGTTTCTAACTTCTAGTTTTCCTTGAGTTATTGATGTCTCTGGCATCAACTCTAGCTGCTTCAATCGTCTTGGCATCCCATATGAGAAGAAAAACTCCAATTGTTGAAAGATTTCCTATACCAAGATCATAATTTTTGTACTAAAGACGAGTTCCGAAACTTTCAATCAATTGGAAGATCAACCACATGTCAAATCAAGATAGGGAAGTCAACTGACCAATTGATGATCTAGCGAAGTAATTAGTTGATCCATAATTACCTAGATTTTCTAAAGGATCATTGCTTAACAAGACAAAAGAGAAATTTTACAGAGTGATATCAAGTTGGCCTTCTCATTAAAGATAACATCTCTTCTACATATAATATCATGTTTGATAGGATCAAACAATATGTAGGGCTTTGACTCTTCAAAGTATCCCATCATGACACAATTATGACTCTTTGCACCCATTTTCTTCCTTCTATCATTCGAAATATGAGCCCAAACTATGGATCCAAATGTTTTGATGAACCTAGGTGAGTATTTCCTTATACTCCATTTTTCAACTAGAATCACATCCCATACAACTTTAGTCGAATTCAAACTTAATATATAGTTCAAGCAACAAATAAATTCTACCCAAAACTTAGTCGATATGTCTTTGTCTTGAAGCAAACAATGTACCATTTTGACCAAAGTCTAATTTTTATTTTAGCTACACCATTCTATCGAGGCATGTAAGGTACATATATCTTCCAAGAGATACCATTCCATGAAAAGTATCTTTAAAGATTCTCGCTCATATATTATCCTCTATTGTTAGATTTTAAATATTTCATAGGTTGAACTCATTTATTTTTAGTAAATTCCCTAGATTCCTTGAAATTTTCAAAGATGACTCTTATTCTTCAAGAAATACACTAAAGTGTACCTAGAAAAGTCATCAATGAAGGTCGATACATACCTTGCACCAACTAGTGGTGGTTTGTTCATGGAACATGGATCGCTATGGATAGGTTCTAGTTAAGTCTTTACTCTCAAATATTTCACTATTTTAAATGCAAGTTGATGATGCTTGCCAAGATTACATCCTTTGCATGCTCCACTGGGGGAACAATTATAGGAATTCTAGTAACCATATTTTGTTTCAAGATCAGTTTCAAGCTTTCTAAATTCAAATGTCTAAATCATTCATTCCATGATCTTCCTATGAGTGCAATTATTCTTGGGAAAGTCATAGAACTTAGACAATCAATCATTTAGACCAAGAAAGCCTTAGTAAAAAACAACAAAATTGTGTGCATATCCTTCACAAGAAACCAATCTAGCCAAAACTCTATGTTCTTTCCAACCTAGGTTACTTGGAATACCGAAACAAGTTTGCACTCATGCTAGGTACATGATACACATCAATGATCACACCATTTTGGCATTCAATCTTTCCACAAATAATCACAGTTAAGTGTATATAATTTGCCACATATATTTTTTATGTAGCTATTTTTAATGAAGAAAAGAGAATTACATCTTTAGCAATATGGTGGGTGCAACCAAACTCAACAATACATTCATCCTGATAAGTATGATCATGCAAGGCTTGAGAAGTACTAACAAAAAAATGTATAGTTATCTATCTTACCATTTCAAGTTCGATTTTGTAGGTTGGTCAACCTTCCAATTGATATGTCCTTGGTCTCATGCAAACAAACCTTTTTCATATCTCCAAACTTCTTGCAATAATGTTAGGTCTTCTTCTTTCTACCTTTGTTAGTTGAAGTTTAAACACCATTCTTATTTTTATTGGTCTAGTTGGCATTGTTGTGTTCCTTCTCTTGTCGACCTATTCTATATAATTATGTCTACCCTTTCCCTTAAAAAATGGGCTTGTTGCTTGACCTCAAGTTTCCATTCATTAAGCAAAATTTCCTATCCCCTAATTAGTAAAATGCGTGAAGAACCAAAGGTGTAATGCCTACCACCATCTTTTCTGGAGGTCCATTTGGCATGAATATCAAACAAAATACATCATACGATGTATTCATATCCATTAGGATCAATACTATGAGATAACCATCTTTCTTGGCAGAATCATTTCTACATTCACCTACTTTCAATTGAGTTTCATTCACATGGGCCAGATAGTCTTCAATTATTTCAAAAGAGAGAGGATTTAGATAAACCAACTCTTTATCAAATTCTTTAATCTAAATTTCATCGATTTTACCAAATTGAGTCTTCAACTTCTTCTATATAACACTCGAGCAGTTGATCCCACTTTTTGAAAGTGAATCCCTTTAGATATGCAGGTCATTATGATTCCTATAGAGTCATCCTTCTTCTTGTTGATGGAAAATTTCTATTGGTCATCCTTTGGATTTCTAGCTGCACTTTTTGTAAATTGCCACATTGCTTTACTCTTCAACTAGGTTTCCATATCTTATGCTCAAATTCCATTACTATGGCCATTTAAAATCACGGGCTCTATCTTGGAACCCATAATGTTGATATATTTATTTAATTCCATATTCAATTTGCAAGTCAAACCCTGGATTTTATAATATACTAGATAGTTATGACTTGTCATGAGTATGTACATCGGCAATCTACACAAGGCTTGTAGAGGAAAAGATGGATCTCAAATCACTAGCTATGGTACCATGTTAGAGAACAAGAATATTGTGTAGATCAAACAACTAGTATTCTAAGCGAGAGGTGGTGTCTAAAGAAACTGTTACAACACTTAATCACCACAAAACACATTTCAGCATACAAAGAAATAAGAAGCCGAAAATTTTCCAAACACAACACATATTCACCATCATTTCATAAATTGACCCATATGGCCATCTTATGTAACATTGTGACATAACCAACTCCCTTGAGGTGAGTAAGATGAGGTACATATAGATTGGTTAAGGTGCATAACAAAACCCTTAATTTCTACCTTGTTCTGTGTACCAATCAATTGTTTTATTCTAAATACCTATCCAATCGAATGTTTAGTCTACCATCAAGTCAACCACCCAGTTGACAATTCATTCAAAATCTTAGTCAGCTACTGATTGTGGATGATCATTTATTGAATAACCATATCCAAATAACCATAAGTGTGATGAACCTATAAATATTGTCGATCAAGAGGGTTGGGTCTAGATTCCCCTCTTAACAAAAGGAACTCATTCAGTAGCCATATGTTTATCTTATATATGCTAAACATACTTGTTCATAGCCTACTTTATGCCTAGTCAAACTTGTTTTTGTTATGTGTACTAATATTTGATTTTGATCTCTGTAACATTCTTGGAGTTGTGTTGGAAGATGGGATCACTGCAACTTGACTAAGGGGGGTGTCAAGATATCCATTCATTGATTCATTCCTCATTGCCTATTCTAGAGTTTCTATATGTAAAACCTGTATTTGTTGCATCAAGGGAATCCTTATTAAGCCCTATTTACTGCGGCATTACATTTATATTATTACATTATTGTTGTATTTATTACTCAAATAGGACCTTAATTGTAATTGTATGGTCGGCTATAATTGTAATTGTACCTTTTGTATACTGTATACCAAGGAGACCTAGTTTTAGGATCATCTCATCTTGTTTTGTGTATTTGATACATTGAAAAATGAGGTTTCCTTCTCAAAGAGGCTTCTTATTCATCTCTTTATTTCATTCTTAAGGAAATGCATTACTCTCTCTTTCTTATTTTATGCTCTTTTGGGAAATTAGTGCATAACATTTGGTATCATAGCCTTTTTCACTATAAATTTTTTGGGGGAGCATTTTAGAAAGAAACATTTTGAGAAGATTCAAAGGACATATTGAAGTATATGTGACAAAAATTTCAAGCTTTGGTTCCAGAAGTTATATTCTAAGGAATTTAGGGTTTTTCACTGATCCAAAATTAAGTCTTAAACATGTGTTTTGGGTAAAAAATTTCTATCTAAATCTTGAGAGATCTAAATTGAGTGCCACTCATTGCATCAAAATGAAGACAAACCATAATGTTTGTGGTAAAAATTTCAGAAGAAAAAGGGAAAATTCAAACACATGTCAGTCCATACAAGTTTGCTCTCTTAAAAGGGACAAAATAACAAGTTTTGGGAAAGCTACCATAACTCTCTCTTAGCACATTAGAATTGGTCCAAACCTATAGCATTGCAGTGAATACATACTAGGATACTACAAGGAAAAAATTTAGACTTAAAATTCTTGAATTTTTAGAGATACTTTAGGAGCAACGTCATCTAGCAAGACAATCTACAACTAGGGCTTTGAAGGTATGTTAACTTGAAACTTGCATAGCTTTTGATTGGAATATATGTTTGAGTTTATTTAAAATATGTGATAAAGAGGGAATTGAGAATACCCCTTGGGAAATATTAGTGGGATCTAATTGCAAGAGGTTGAGCCAAAATTACTTCACCCACTAACCTCCTGAAAGCTCAATTGTGATTGACGAAGACAATGAAGAAATGTCTAACCAACTATCCAATTCAAAACCCAAGGTTAAGGAATTGAATGATAGGTCAATGAAACATGTTCAATTGGTACACATAATAAAGGATATAGCAATGACTTGAAAAATATGGCCAATAAGAGGATCTAAAAAATATGGCTAGTAATGAGGATGTTGAAGTAATGAAAGGGATAATTCTAAATGAGATGAGGCATCTCGTTCCTCATAAATCAGATACCCAGGAAGAGGATAAGGAGAACAAGGGGGACTTGTCCCATTCATATATTGAGAAAATTGAAAAACAATTAGAGAACAAGAGGTTCAATTTCACAACATTTGATCATTCATCACATCATCATTGGTTCAATTCAAGATCAAGGAACTATTTCAATCCCAAGATTGATATGAGAAATTTTGGTGGCAATGAATCAATAACATGGGTATCCCAAAGGGAGCAATTCATTGATTCACACCAAGTGCTAGCTTTACAAATTGTAACTATTGCGTCCTTGTATTTAGAACCTGATCAATTTGTATGGTACCAATGGCTTTGTAAATGTAAAAAGGACTCTATTGTATGTTAGTCCATATTTATAGATGAATTGATAGAATATTATGGGGATATTAAGAGAAACACATTATTTAGTCAATTGATAAATATCAAGCTAAAATTTCCAATTGAGTGCACATTCATTAGTTTCAGAAGTTGAGTCTCGAAGTAAAAAACATTATAGAGCATAGTTTGTTGGATCTCTCTATGGGAAATTTAAAGGAGAGCATTCAACATGAGGTACCTCTCTTTGAGCATAAATCATTGGAAAATGATTTTAGTTTGGTAAGGAAAATTGGAAGTAAAAATATGGCTACTAGTGTGAGATTTCTATAGCCATGATGGATACAAGAAATTCCATAGCTAAGGATCTAAAGCATAATGTAATCCTATTTAGATGAACAACATAGATTTGCAGTAAAACTAGTGTACAAATATTGAGCAAAATACATATAAGAAGAAAGTCAATTGAATAAAATTCATATTGTCGATTAATTAATAATGAGAGTATAATATAAATATATCTCCAAAGGATAAATTTATTAGCCTAAGAATGAATTTGGAATCGTCTCAATGGGCAGACTTAAATTAGCATAGAAACCATCACTAGACTTGAGAACTAGTCCTAACTCCTGAATGTGCTAAGTCAACTTAGTGTAACTAGGCCTGGATGGCGCATGATGGAGTTAACTGATGATAAATAATGATGCAAAGGAAAATTTAGGAGTTTTAGTTGACTAATAGTGGTCATTGGAGCTCACTATCATCCCATAGTGATGCAATCAAGGAATGGTGGCCTAATTAACTAATTGTAGCCCAATTTAGTAAATGTAACTGACCGTGGATGGATAAAATCATGGAAGAGGGCACATGAGGTCCTAAAATCATGGATGAGGGTGTAATAGTGGGTAATGAGGTAAAAAATGACAAGGATGGAGGTACTAGGAATTCAAAAACAAGGTCTAAACACTAGATAGGTCAATAATGTTGCATGCATGACTCAGGTCTAGATGGAAAATATGCTCCAACACCCTCCCTTATGCCTATCTGATGAGAAGTAAAAAATAGGGCCAAGGAAACTAGGCCTATGGCCACTCTTTACATTCTTCATCTATTTAAACTAAGGAAAAAAGGAAAAACCACAATGGGAAAATCCTTCCTAAAAAATGGACATGAAAAAAGGAAACAAAAAAATGTTCACCAAACTAAATGATTGTCTGGAGGAATATTCCTCTTTGGAATAAAAGGAATATGCTCAAGTTGATCAAGGACATGCAATTGCATGATGGAGACTGGAACCATGTACAACAACTGATATAATATAACAAAACATCAAATGTAGGTGTCTTCAGACTTGAACTTCAAACCAAGGAAGGTGATATCAATCCAAAAGATCGCTTTTTCTGCACACCAACAACAACATTGGAGAGAGAGTAATTGGATTCCTCTTTATCTTTTTGAGAAACCAGTGGCAAACTATGCTCAGAATTAAGAATAGAAGAATTGTTGGAGAATAGCTAGAAATAGAGATCTTCTTCAACAATGGTGGTTGAATGTATTTTGATGGAGCAACTGTATTGGAATATGAGACATCAAAGTTCTCATAAACTTCTAGAGCAACATTAGAAGGAGTCACTGCAAGGAGACTTTCACCCATTCGAACTGAATGAGTTGAAGATTCTGCCATTTCTTCAACTTGAACAAATTCATCAAACAATGTTGAGGCTAAGACATTTCAAGGAAGAACACTTGAGGAGGTACTTGATTCACCCCAGGTGTCATGTACTTATTTTTTCACACCAAAATATCTATCTAGATTTCTCTAGAGCTTGAATGGATACTCAACAGAATAAATGAGATAGCACATCTTACGACACATTGCCAGACACATTTTTCCATTTGCACTATCATAGTCATTTAACCAATCATTTTTATCTTCATCGGATTCTGGCATTGCCAGAGCTCCAATAGATTAATCAAATAGATCATGACTCTTGAGATATGAAACCATGTTTAGTTTTCACTCAACCATCTTCAATTTTCAAAGTGCAGTGGTGGCCAAAGGTGTGAAATCACTGATCCTTGTCCATCTTCAACTTCACAAATTGAGGATTTGAGGCAAATACTAATATTCGGTTCTCCTTACATGATGATGATGAGAAATGTGTGTAACAGAATGCCCCTCAAAGCATGAGACTAGAGGGATATGATAGGTGAATCCTTTGTAGGAACAAGTTATCACTTCGAGGAAAGAGTCCACTAATCGGAGATCTTCAACAACCAAGCTTATTATGCAGTAAATCAACACTTTGATTTATGTCAATATGACTCTCAACATGGCTGCTGACCAATACATTGCAGATCCATGTGAGATCATAAACAATCATGGCTACTAAAATACAACGTAGATCCATGAAAAGAAGACTCAAACTTAGACATAGCTACCAAACATACAATGTAGATCTATGCCATCCATACACAAATTTGAGCCCAACAATGACCATACAAATGCAGATCCATGTTAGGACTCATAGTAATACTCCATCCCAACATGGGGGAAAGCAATGAGCGTTTAACAAATACCCAGGGTCTTCGTCTCATCTTCATCAAAGGTACAATTATATCCATGTGATTACATGTCTTGATGTCGAACATGGTAGAAACCACTTGATTACCGATCAATGATGAGAACCGTTAACAAGTGTGAGGGAGATCACCAGTGATGTCTATTATTCCCAAGCTACCCCAATACATTCTTTCGAATGTGAATAGATGATTTGATGTTGAACACTCGGTTGAATATTTCGATCAAAGGTCAATTATGTAAACCTATTGTCGAAAGTGAGAAAAAATGTCATTGATGTATACATATCTCAAGGTACTGCTTTGTTTCTAAGACCGATTCCCAGATGATGAGTTGAAGTTGACAAGAGTAGTCTCTTCGAAGGAGGGCCATGATGAATCCCACATCAACAGCACGAAACTTGGAACAAAGTTTTGGAATTTGAGTATGAAGTAACCATAGGACGAACTCAAAGGTATCTGACACAAAGGTAGTTTTGACTATAGATGCAAACTCTCAACATAATTTTCCTTTGAGCATAGGGCAACATGACCGAAGACTTGGCAACATTGACTTGACAAGGTAGATACCAGGACATAATGCAACGATGGACAATGCATTATTTGAAAGACTCAAAGGAGTGACATGACTCATGAAAGTGGATCAACTCGGAAGCAAGTTGAATACCCAACTAACTAAATGAAATGTAGATAAGTGCCATGTTCAAAGGTGACTAAAAACTGCCATTATTGCAAATGAAAAGTAGTTCCCTTCCCTCACTTTCCCCATCATGATTGATGAGTGCATTTTTTTTTTACGAGTTCAAAGAGGGTAACAAACACTCGTTGTAGTTTATCATGTGATAAGTGCATTCTCACATGTTTTTCAAACCTGAGAAAGGAGGGGTTTGTTCTCGAAATAGGGTCTCTCAGTGTTTAGTTTAACGAGTCCATTGAAAGTAAACTCGGTATCGTTCACCTAGAGTTTGAACGAAACAAAAGAAGACTCAAAAGTGTCATTTTTCATATGTTTTAGTCTTCAAGGCCTAAAAAAGTATAAAATAATACCTTAGAGAACTCTTATAGTCAATGACTAGAGTATACCTTTTTCATAGCTTAGTAAATCCAAACCGAAAAAGGGGTAAACTACCGTCGAAAAGACAACTCTTCAGGCTCTTTTACGAGTGTGAAGAAGACAAGTTCACTTGGCGATCTTTTCACATTTTAAGAGTTTGAAAAGAGCTCAAAGAGGACTCTACTGGGGTTTATTTTCATGAAAAAAGAGTTTAATGAGCCTAAAAAAGAGGTAAAATTTGACTCAGAATTTCAGTACTAGGTTTAACGAGCACGACCGAAGTTTCGAAAACAACACTTAGAAGCTTTTTCCATTTTGTGTGAGAACAAAGAAGTAAAAAAGAAACTCATTCATATCTGAAAAAATCATTTTCTCCATGACCTGCAATCTTCAAAAGAACTATTAGACCCTTTAACAATTAAAAACTAGGCTTTGTATGACTTTTTAAGGGTAAAATTTCAATAAAATAATAAAAATAAAACCCAAAAATAATGAATAAAACATATTGAATAGTAAAAAACACTTACCATTTGTCTTTTTACCATTTGGAGAGAAAAGTAGCCATTTTTAGGGAAAATTCCAAGAGTAGATTGCGGAGCCAACGATCAACCGTTTTGCGAATCATCAAAGCCATGTAATCCTTGAGACCATTCCTATCCTTTTCACGGTTTCCATTTTTAATTTCATGCATTTTCCCAAAGGGGAAATGTGTTTCATGGTACCACACTTTTCCCTTTCAGGAAGGGTGGTGCTCAAGTGACACCGCATTTTTTCCTATAGAAAAAGGCAGTGGCACCGCTCAGTCCTAGCGGGGGAAAATCGGTGCTGGAAGTTTCCCTAAAACGCATAAAAAATGAGCCAAATGAATAACTTTGAAGCATTTTTAATGATTGTATGTGAGTTCTAATACTTCAATTTAATGTTTTGGCGGGGTATTTCGACAAAAATGGTGGTATGGAAGGAGAGGGAGCATGAGCTCGATGATATGAGAGGGGGGAATGATGCAGGGACCATGGTTTCTCTTCATGGGTGTTTCCTACTAAAATTCTTCAATGTGCCCAGTATGAGATCACAATTGAGACTATTAGAGTATATCCTCAGGATGTGGAATCCTGAGCACCAATACTTCAAAGTAGACGCCCATATTCTAATTGTGGAGTTAGAAGACATATATTTCCTGACAGGTTTGTCCAGGCGAGGAGTGCCTATTTATTTAACTAGTCCTCGAGGCAGGGAGATAACTACTCAAGGTCCTATAGACCAATATTGCTTTCCAAGCACACATATGTGTGGGAAGAAGATACTAATTAAGGATGTGATGGACCTACCTCTATGGACGGTCTTGTTTACTATGCAACGTATATCCAAGAGCCAAGGGTCTCACCAGGCATCCCGATCTCACATGTTATATGCCTTGGAGGCTATGGCGCCTACAATATTCAACTGGGCAGAATCCCTATTGGTCACATTCAAGGAGCAGTTTACCAAGTGTCAGTGTGAAGAACTGAAAATTTTTGGATATGGCACAATATTAGTGTCTTTTTTCTTTAAGAGGGTACCACTACTAAGGCCGCAGGTGGCCTTTACTGAGCTGAGGGCATGTGATCCACGTATGCTGAGATGGGTGGAGGTCATGGCCTGCCATGGTGGCAGAGGATCGAAAGCCAAGTATGGGGCTACATTTTTTTGATGTTTGGATGACCAAATCCTCGTGATTGAGGATTATGCATATGTAGGTACTAAATTCAGAGGGGATCCATACCTATCCCTATCGATGGATGATCAGTGGGGTGACCTTGGTAAGTAAAACACTAAGATATACATGTTTTTATTCTTTTTCTTATTATATGATTTGTATGTATGGTGATGAGACTTACTTATTATCATGCAGATTTGGTATTAATGCAACCTGGAGGATCATCCCCCATAGACAGGCGAGTCGAGGCTCGCTTTGTGCATTGTGGAGATGATGATATGACCGAGCTGGAAGAGAATCTCAAGTGGCTCACATTAGATATCCCAAATATCTCAGTGGATGACCTCCCTAGGAGGTATCAGGGGCATACCACAGGTGTGTCAAGCCGCTTAGATCACTTTCTTCGTAGAGTGGCAGGGGTTATCATGTGCTACCATGAGCACCACTAAGGTTCCACATGATGTATACATTGAAATCTCCTAGCTTCATTATTTTTGTTATCTTGTACTACTTAAATCCAGCGTACTTCAGTCAGGGTCTTGAGACCATGTTTTTTTGTAAGCACTTATACACACACACACATACTCATCTTTTCGTGGAATAGTTGTTTTTAATAATCAAATGTTATTTACATGGGTTTTATGTCTTTTACTACTTATTTACAATGTGCCATGTTACTTTACTTATCAATGTCAATAATGAACAATGTACCAATCTAACATATAATTGGCAAGTGAATCCGCAACCACATTATAAGATCTTGGAATGTGTTGATAAGTAATGGATTCAAATGACCTTTCCAACAAACGTACCCTTCGAAAAATTCGAAGGAGCACCGGGTTTCGAATGGAATAAACATGGTTCAAATGCGAGACCACAAGTTGAGAGTCCATAAAGACTACCAAATGATCGACATCGTGAGATGCAACTTCAATTAGTAACCCTATCACTGCGTGATACTCGACAATGTTGTTGGTGGTCGGACCTATACAAACCACTCCTAAACTAACTGAGTCATGGGCTTGGGAACACAGTACCCAAGAGGCTGAAGTGAGATTCAGGTTGTGATGACAAGCACCATCAAGGATACCATAGAAGGGATTCATTTGCAGAATTTAAATCAAAACATGGGATAAGCAACATCGAACAAGAAAACCCAAAACCATATTAAAAATAACAAAACCACACTCAAAAATTCAAATATACACATATATACAAGGCACTGATGCAAAGATATCCTAAGCATAGTACCTTTTCAGGTACATCCCATTGCAAGGTTTCCTGAAAGGTATCCCATCATAGTCAACAAGCTCGTAGGCCCATTTTTCTAGGACTTTACTTATGATACAGGGCCCATACCAAATTCATTCATACTTCCATTTCCCAAGTTTATCGTGTTTCTGATCATAGGTCAAAACCAGATTTGCTTCATTAAAAACACGAGGATGAACAGATTTATCACATTGAGCCTTGATCTTGTCAAGGTTCATTAGATAAAGAAAACGTTCTTCTTCAGTAGAAGTATTGGGTAGAAGCACAACAACTAGCTTGAGTGACGGAATTTCACATTCAATAGGTAGGATAGCTTCTAGTTCGTAGACCAATTGGAAAGGTGTGAACCGGGTCATTGTTTTAACTAAAGTTCTATAGGCCCAAAGTGCGAAAAATAGAGTCAAATTCCAATTGGATTCATGATCTCCAACCATCCTACGAAGCATGGTAAGGACCTTCTTAATGGCTTCAACCCGACCATTAGCTTGTGGATAGTAGGGAGTTGAGTTTTCATGATGAAAACCCAACTTGGGACTAAACTCGGCCATCATTTGATTACAGAAATGGGATCTGTGATCAGTTACTAGAGCATGTGGAACTCCAAACCTAGCAATTACGTGATTAAATAAGAAGAGGGTGGCGGTCTTACCATCCTCTGTATATGTAGGCATTGACTCAACCCATTTCGTGAAATAATCCACAACTACAATAATGTAACCATGCCCCCGGCTGAGGTAGGCTTACAATGCATAAAGTCAATCCCCCATTTGGAAAACGGGACAACGACAATGACGAGGTGTAACCGAGAAGGGTGGGTGCACTTTTTAGGATAAAATAGCTGATAGGGTGGGCATTTTTTGACTGCTTCATGGCAATCCTTGAATATTGAAGGCCAAAAGTACCCAGCACAAAGAATTTTCTAAGTTGTAGCCATCCCAGAAATATGACCGCCACATGCTCCAGAGTGGTAGTCATTCATGACTTGTTAAGCCTCGTCATGAGTAAGACATCATTGAAGAATTGAATCAATACCACGCCGGTATAGGGTATAATTTGAGAATGAGATAATACTTAGCATGGCGGCGAATGCGTCGACGATCTTCAAGGGTATATTGGGATGAAATCTTTGAGTTTGGATATAGATAATCAAATTTGCATACCATGGATCTGTCGTGTTGATCAGGAATAAGAATTCATCCAGAAATGAATCGTTGGGCTCAGTTTCCATGAGAGCATGGGGAAGGTCACACATCAACTCTGCGAAGACTAAGGACTTATTAGAAGTGGCCTTAGTGAATTTGAGATCAAATTCCTATAGGATAACAATCCAATGAGAATATTCCCCCCTAATACCTAATGAGTCAGTATGTAGTATATAGGGTTTTGGTCTGCGAGCACGATAGTGGTGCGAAGTAAGATGTAATGATGGAAACGTTGCACAACAATGACCATAGACAAAGCTAGCATCTCCACATGTGAATATCGAGTTTCAGAGTCAATAACACTCTTACTAGGAGAGTAGATAATGTGCTCTTGACCGTTTGAATCCTCCTACACCAAAACCATACCAATGGTAGTAGTGGAAGCGACAATGCAGAGTAGAAAATATTTTGAATAATCCGGGGGGTGTAACACAAGTGAGTGTGTTATGCCATGCTTTAGATTATCCAAATCTTGTTGAGATTGATCACCCCAAAGAAAGGGAGTGTTCTTCTTCAACAGACGCATATAGCTATGCGTTTTCTCTGCGAAATTGCATACTAAACGATGAAGAAAGTTTTCCCTCCCTTGCAAAATTTGGAGTTCAGCGATATTGGTTAGGGAGGGTAAGGCCACTATAGAAACAATTTTCAAGGGATCAATTTGAATCCCATCCTTGGAAACAATGAAACCAAGAAGGCATTTAGTCTCAACACAAAAAACACACTTGTCTGGATTTAGCCGGATATGGTAATGATGACATCGAAGGAAAATGTGTCTAAGATGCCCCGAATGATCCTCTACCTGTTGTGAATGAGTAGGTAGGTCATCCAGATATGGTTCCACTATGTGTTTTATATCATGAAAAGCATATGACATGGATCATTGGAAAGTATCTCCAACAATTTTCAAGACGAAAAGGTAACTTGCGATAAGCGAATGCTCCCCATGGGAAAATAAATGTCATTTTATGCTGGTTGACAAGAAATATATCAATATGATTATAGCCAAAAAATATGTCCATAAAATAAAAAATTACATTTCCAACATAGTTTTCAATGATCTAATCGATATGAGGGGTAGGAAATTTGTCTTTTGGACAAACTTTGTCCAAGCCCTGAAAATTGATACAAACCCTAATAGTGCCTTGTTTCTTGGCAACAGGAACAATATTAGATACCCACTCGGTTAGAGGAATGGGGTAGATAAAACCATCTTTTAAAAGTTTTTCAACTTCAGTTTTAATGGTTGCATCTTTCCTTGGGTGGACCTAATGAATTTTTTTCCTAACAGGTATTACCGTCAGGTATTTCTTGATCTCATGTACGACAATAGATGGATCAATCTCGGGCATTTTTTATAAGTCCAAGCAAAAAAATCTCAAAATTCCTTAAAAAGAGCTCGGTATTCCTCAATTTTCGTTGTCGAACACTTCTATCCAATGTGAACATGTTCAACAACACATGGATTCACCGATTTGTCAATGGGAATCATTTAGTGATATTGCATAAATTCCCTTCAGAGTCAACACCTTATAATAATACAAGCGTTTGTGGATACTTGACCATATCGAAAATGATAAGAGAAACAATATATGAATCTACCAAATCGACATTAGCAAGAAAAGAATATCGATGATGCGAGTCTTCCCATAAGCATTCATCCAGACTCATAATCTCCATGATGGATTCGTCCAATGGAAAAGTCTGTGCGAGATAATCCAGAGTCAGGAGAGGGGAATCTAGCCAATAGGGTAGATATTAAGGATTTGGTGCTACCAAATGTTGATCATCTATGTAGACATCATAAACATATTGAATGGCATCATACAGGGCTTTGTGTGGACTCAAAGAAGGAAATTCAATGACCTCTTTTCCTTTAAACATGCCCCCGGTCTTGGACAATACCATGTTTACTGTGGCAATCTTCGTACTAGGAGGAGCAACAGTAAATGGAAATAATCCCATGGGGGGTGATTCTTTCAAAATTACAACCCCTATAGATTGATAAGGAGGAGGGGACTGTCCTAACATAGGAACATTATTTGTCATGATAGCGGTGATATTGGGCGAACAATAATCGAGTTGATCTATGGTTAAAATTTTCCCTTGATGCGGAAATTGGAGAGTGCGAAAAAATGATGACGCAACAACCATCATAGCATAGAACTGATTCCTTCCTAATAACAAGTTGTAATCCAAAGGAGCGTTGACCATTTCTACCTGGATAGAAACGGTCTTGCCTCCTAACTCGATGGATAAGGCAGGTAGCAAGCCTTGAGGTTGGAAACCTTGTTTGTCAAAAGCTTTCAAAGTAGTTGGTGACTTACTAAGTTCAGGAGAATCGACGGATCTCCAACAAGACATGGATAATACTGAGATGGAAGCTCCTTCGCCCAATACGGTTCGTTGAACCTTCCTACCCAACACTCTAGTCATGATTTGAAACATGATTTGATGGGATAACCTCGATTTATAATTCTCCACATTAAAAGTAATCATGGTAGAATTCTTAGGATCTATGAACCATAGGGATTTCAAAAAATTCTTCCGTTGTGCAAGGAAAATTTGGAGTACCTCAAGCGTGGACATGGTTCAAGGTGCTTGGGATAAATCCTCAACAACATTGTAGAATTGAGCAGCTCGAGCACTAGGATTGAAAACATTTTTACGGATTGTACTCTTAGGAGGGTGCAAGATTATGTCAAAACTAGGTTTATCGATAGTGAGAGGACCATTATAAGGAGGCAGAGGAGAAGGGTTGACGGGAGGAGTCTTCTCGAAAGAATAACCTTCATCTTTCTTCTCAGAGGGTTTATCATATTTTTGATTTCTAGTAGTCAATGCAATGGTCTCGGCGTACATCATTCTGATCTCCTCAGTAGAGGAAGATGTACCATGTAAATATGTGTGATGTACTAATTGTTGTTGAGACGAGAAGGGGTCAGTAAATACTATTGGTGTGGGGTTACTTTTCAAAAACTTGTTAATCTCTTCATGACAAGGACACTCCTTTGTGAAATGATCATCTCCACACAACAAACAAGGATACTTATCCTTCCTTTTAGGTTTTGAATCATTCTCTGGAGTCACATCTTTGGTATTGTCCTGCGGGTTTCTAGGTTTTTTGTTTTCACCTTTTCCTTTCTTCTTATTACTGGGTGTTTGTGAAGACTGGATCACATTCACCTCGATGAAAACATTAGGAGTGGAAGAAGTTGCAATTGAAGCACTTTGTTGTTTAGTAGGCTTGGCTATGGATAAAGGTTGGGTTGAACCAACAAAGCCATCTACAAGAGTCTCTACGGGAGGTTTGGCAGGATCAGTGTCGCGACAATGAGCATTGGGAATCAAATCATATAAAGTCCTGGACTGAGAATAAACTAAGTCCAAATATTGAGCCCATCTAATAGCTTGCTCTTCTAAGACAACACCACCCATAGCCACATCACGATCAATATGAGGCAACGAGGATTTGGTAAACCAATCAGCCAACAGTTGATCTAGAATAGGAGCTTTAATTAACCTTCGACGTCTCCTCCACTCATGAATATGATTAGATACGTGAGTATAGATATTTTTATGAAGAGAGGTCAAAAGGTTTGTACCGGTTTCATATCGGATGGGTAACTAGAAATAAGAAAAACAGTTGCCAATTAATTGAAATCCACAAACGAGTGTTGTGGAAGTTCGATGTACCATTTTGTGGTCATGCCGGTCAATGTTCTTTGGAAGAGCCTCAATTGGATGGAATCATCCATTAGGGAGTTAGATGAACATGACAAACAGAAAGTCATCACATGGTTTTTGGGATCATTTCCTTGTTTCCTATCAAACTTTGGAATAACTGATGGTAGTTTGACCGAAATTGTTGGCAAAAAATGGTCATGTTGAATGGGATCATTTATTAACTTGGATAAGTTTGGTATATACAAGGTAGCCAAAACCAGAAGTTGTCAGTTGGGTTGTGGGTGATTGTAATATTGATAAGGTAAGGCTACCCTAGTAGGACCAAAGGTCTATTAAGGTTGGCCATAATACCCAACAAACTGTTGATAATTGGGAGCGTTTTGACCCATGAATGGTGGTTGTGCTTGGTTAGGTCCAGCTTGGGGTCCGTAAGTAGGTTGATTCCATTGATTGGTAACTCCTCCAGGATAAGGGATGTATAACAGATTATTGTATTGTGCTCTGCTAAGGTATTGATTACCAACATTGGGTTATTGAGGAGGAACCCAAGCTAATGTAGGAGGTTGTGAAACAGGACAAATAGGA
The DNA here is from genome assembly GCA_001517045.1 of Pseudotsuga menziesii. Lineage (NCBI taxonomy): Eukaryota > Viridiplantae > Streptophyta > Pinopsida > Pinales > Pinaceae > Pseudotsuga > Pseudotsuga menziesii. Next base: position 57,858 of record LPNX010712623.1, on the reverse strand, counting down.
CCATAAAAAACATGACCACTAGGTCCAAGAGCTAGGGGGGAGGCTGTGGAAGACTATGTAAAATAGGTACATAATATCCCTTAGTTGTATGGGATGTAGAGGGTAAAAACTGACTTCCAACATTCGACAAAGCTATGGGAGGTATAGAAGTTCCTCCCATTTGAGGATTTGACAATGGATTCTCGATAGACTGTGTAACTCCTACCGGAGTGGTAAGTCTAACCACCACGGGTGCAGATGGAGCATTCACTGGAATGACATTAGAAGGGACATTCAATGATCTACCCAATATATCACTAGGTAAAAGGTAGGTGAAAGGCCTTCTCAAGTTTGAAGTTAGCTCCATAGCTGACACATTTAGGGCACTAGTAAAACCAAAATGAGAGATAGCTTGGCCAAGGGAGGTTTCCCAAAACGGAGCATTTGGTCCAAATATGGGAGCCACAATTTCATCAAGCTGAAATTGATTAAGCCCGACTCCAGAAGGAGTTGGGACAACAAAAGTTGGATTTCGAGAGGAGGGTTGCTCCGCTAAAGGTGTTACTGTAAAGTCAGTGATGGGAGCATTGGAAGGAGGAGAGAATTCACCTCCTCCTTCTGTAACTGGAACTCCTTCCAATTCAGGCATTGGACCACTACTTGCTTCAAAATTGGTATCCATATCTCGCTCCATGGGAGGTTGGGTCACAGGATTTAAAGGATGTTCAGGTGAAAAACCTTGTAACTGACAAGACCTTCTCCATGGGAAATCAACCGGTTTGCAAAGGTCAAACTCATCTCATAAGTAAAAATCTCTATATAATTGGGAAAATAAAACGCTACTCAAGCTAAAGCAACAATCCAAACTTGTGATAGGAGTGGTAAAAAAGTCAAGATCCTTACAGGATTGTCAAACCACGATAACTCGTGATATACCACTGGGTCCAACAGTAAAATGTGACAAGGAGGATTGGGATCGTACCCTTTCCTGAACATCCGACTACCTAGATGACACATGCATAGCAATCTCCCTGAGTGTTTTTCTCGGTGTATTGCGATGATAGGATAGTCAAAAGGCTACGTTCGGATGGTTTTAGGATCCCTAAAAGTGTCTCTCGATATACACAAGGTACGTGGGAGCTCCACTCCATAGTAGTGTTTTCTAATGCACAATCGTTCAAAAGGGGCATTCCTTTATACCACTGAGTACGTGAAGTACCTTTCTATAGACCTCAATGTTAGATTTTTATCATTCAAGCTAGCATTATGATATTAGGATCTTATATGAGAGAATAACATGCACAGCAATAAACACAAGAGACAAGAGACACAAAGAATTTTCCTCGGGGAAACCATAAAGGAGAAAACCCCGCAACTTCCTCAGCGATAGAATGAGCACCAATGGCAGCAATAAAACCCGAAAAACATAAAGATGATCTCCAACAACTTGTTCTCTCTCACACTTGAGAGAGCTTCTCCTCTCTCACTCATGCACCCCAGTGAGTGAGTGTGCATGTGATAAATAAAGAGGCTCACTCTCTATTTATATTCTTTCGTTCACTTAATGTCCACTCCAACATGTCGCCATCACTTAATAATTACTTACCAGGGCCGACATCTCTAGGAGAGTCTAATAACCCTAGTGCCCCACAACTATGGGTACTTTTCCCTTTGATCAACAAGGAGGGTTAACCTTGACTCAGATGTGGGGACTATTGCCCTGACTTACATTAACTCACCTAGGGATGACTTCTCTAGGAGAGTCTAATAACCTTAGGGCCCCACAACTTAGGGGAATTTAACCCTTGAACAAAAGGGAGGGTTACCCTCTATGAATTGTTTACATTATTGAATCTCCCGATAGGAACATCGGGATATGACATGACTCAATTACATTATAGATGCTTCCTGGAATAAACATCGGGGTAAAATACATAAAATATACAAGTGAATACATTCTGAAGTTACAAATACATCAACACTCCCTCTTAACTAGGAAGGTATTCTCTCGACACAATTTATTAGCACAAGTCGTCTTCTATGTATCATCTGGATCATCATCAATTCATCTTCATCACTGGATTTGGATCATCACTGGATCATCATCAATGGATCTAGATCATCACTGGAACATCATCAAGGCTGGATCACCATTGGATCATCATCATCGTCACTGCTTTTGCTATCTCAATCAAATGGTGTTATCTCTTCATTCTTCTCGTCACAGGAAGTTCTATAGAGCCAACCCTTTTTCATGTTTGTTGTAAGCCTAGCCTCTGTGTAAGTCTTCTTCAGCGCTTATATCTGACCCTAAGTCAGAATGGCCTGCCTAGCACTTACATCTGACCATCAGAGGAACACATACAACACCATGTCAGAAAGGCACGTCGAGTACTCACATCTGACTATGAGAGGAACCAATCCAGTCATATATGCCAGAAAGGCCCAGCACTCACATCCACTGGCATGATAGGACACACCATCTATCATCCATGGAAAGGCTCAGCACTTACATATACTGGCATAGCAGGACACACCATCTACTATCCATAGAAAAGCACAACACTTATATCCTCTGGCATAGCAGGACACACCATATACTATCCAAGTAAGGGCTCAACACTTATATATATTGGCATAGAAGGACACACCATCTACCATCCAAAGAAAGGCTCTACACTTACATCCATCAGCATGATAGGACACACCATCTATCATCTGGGGAAAAGCTCTGCACTTATATCTGATCATGTGGGAACCAATCCCACAGTCACATCAGAATGGCTTTGCACTTACGTCTGATCATGTGAGAACACATCTCACAGTCACGTCAGAATGGCTCTCAGCCCTAGGATGAGGATTCCCGGTAACTGACCAGGTGCCTCCATTCTCCTGAAGAATGGCATTCATCGCTTATATATGATCATGTGGGAACACATCCCTCAATCACATCAGAATGGCCCTCAGATCTAGACTGATTATTCCTAGTAACTGACCAGGTGCCTAGATTCAAAGAATGGCATTCAGCGTTTATATCTGATCATGTGAGAACACATCTCAAAGTCACCTCAGAATGGCTCAACACCCACATCTGACCATGGAAGGAACCAATCCTCTCACCATGACAGAATGGCTCATCCCTTACATATGACCATGGAAGGAACCAATCCTCTCACCATGTCAGAATGGCTCTCGAACTCATCACTTCCCCTTGGAGGGAACCTCAATCTGGAGAACACCAAACTTCTCCTTGAAATACTCAAACTTCACTCTGGCTAATGGCTTAGTCAACACATCAGTTATTTGTTTGTTCGTCACAACATACTAGAGCTTCACTACTCCTCTTTGCACCATATCCCTGATATAGTGATATTTGATCTCGATATGCTTGAACTTGTCATGGAACACCGGGTTCTCAAACAACTTCACACAACTCTGGTTGTCGTAATATATACAAGTAGCATCCAACTTGAGATCAAATAAATCAGACAGTATCTTCCTTAGCCATACTGCCTCACAACTATCTAAACAAGCTGCGACATACTCTGCTTTAGCTGTACTCAGTGCCATGCAAGACTATTTCCTGCTAAACCAAGAGATCACACCTGATCCCATACTGAAGCAACACCCTGAAGTGCTCTTCCTATCGATGGCACTGCCTGCCCACTCTGAATCAACATAACCTTCCGGGTTAATCTTCTGATTCGCCTCATACTTGAGCCCATAATCAATTGTACCCTTCAGGTACCTCATTGCATGCTTTGAAACCATCAGGTGAACATGTCTCAATGTGTTCACAACAAAGCAAATATCTGGTCTCGTATTCATCAGGTACATCAAGGAATGAATCATCTGACGATACATCATGGCATCAACCGAATCTGATGAAGCCACACTCGATAGCTTCAGGTTCAATGCCATAGGTGTGGTCATGGCCTTGCATTCCATCATCCTGAACCTCTTCAGGATCTCTACTGCATACTTCCCTTGTCCTAGGGAGATTCTTCCACACCTCCATGCCTAGAAAGTAGTGCATCATATCCAAGTCCTTCATCTCGAACTCGGCAGCAAGTTTCCTTCTTGCAACTTTTGTCAGGAACAAGTCATCTACATATAATAGGAGCATCATTGGTCTTTCTCCTTCAACCTTGAAGCAAAGGTTGGAATCCCCTTTACTCTCAGTAAATCCTAGAGTCATTAGTAATCTGTCCATCCTATTGTACCATGTTGAACCTTAAGATCTTTTGTAGTCACTCCCTTTGAAGTGGAGCATCATTCTCCCTCTGCCTTTCATACTCTATGCATTGAAACATTCTGTACCGGAGTGAAAAGTAGCTTCCTCTGCTACTAATATTCTATGTATCCATCTAGGATCACTAGATACCAAGATCCTCTATCTTGAAATTTTTCAAAATTTCTTCCCGCACCCATCTGTGAGCTTGTCGTCCTCTATAGACTTTCATCTTCAACCTTGTAGCAAAGGTTCAGATCTTCATCAAGCTCCTCATGTATGTGTTATCCCATGGGTGCCTTCTGAGCTCATACAAGGCCTTCTTTCATTTGCACACATGATTCTACATGTCATGTGTATTTCTAGTGGCTGCAAATGTCTCTTCATAGTCTATGCCTCATGCTACGAATATTTCCTTGTATCCCATGATGTTTCCATCTACTGCACAATGGAACTATGGAATTATCTTCAGGTCTCGATATTGCATCCTAGACATCATTCTTCTTGAAATGGTACACTCCTTCCCTTTCTTCTTAGCTACTTATTGGAAGGTTCTTCATCAATGATGTCGCTCAACAGTGTTACATAACTGCACTGTGTCTGAGATCTCTTCTTTGAAAGTATCGTCATATTATTCTTCATCTTGGATTCTTTCTTGAACTGACATCACTTGTTCTTTGAAACAAGTCTGATCCTCCTTTGCTTGTAGGTGATTGTACGCGATCTTTCCTACAAGTCAAATGCATTAGTTGTATGGTTAGAAACATTTCATAAGGCATATTCATAATGGCAAATTCTTATGCATAAATATATGATCATGCAACTATTTTAGCCAATACAACATTCATCCATACCTCACGGAAACTTTTCTATATTCCTTCCATTTCTACCAGGACAACATTGAGATTGTGCAATAATCCAATATGTCAGCAAGGAGGTTTCATTCTAGATAAGTAGCAATGGAGAGTTGTATAGTACCATGAGCTACTTATCCATCACATGCGTATTAGTAGTATACTGTCATTAATGCAAACATTCTATCATGCATAATACATTAACTGAATATAAACAAATGCATAACAAAACAATATCATGAAATGACAATTGAATACTTATCTTTATTTGTTTCGTGGGTAGACTCCTTCTTGAGCCTTCCATTTCATCATCTTCTTCATTCATGAAATCATCATTTCTTATCCAAATGCTCAAGATGTATAAGAGGCTCCTCAAGAATTGAGTCCTTCATATTCCTCATCGCTTGAGGGATCTTCTTTGAATCGTGAGAGCTTGATATTCAGTTGCTCCCCTTTCCTCTTCTCTTGTTATGAGTTGAGCTTCTTCTTTTGTACGCTCTTTCCAGAGTCTGTTGAAAGTAATCACTTCCTTCTGGAACACATTCCTTGAATGAATGAATCCCATGATCTTGGGAGGCCATTCAAGGTGGTTATCACCACTTCTGCATTCTCCACTTCTTCTTCTACTGCTTTAGGTTGTTCTTTGATTTGAGATACCCTTTTAAAGTATGGCTGTATGGTCTCAGCATTCTGGATCTTCACATTCTTCAACTGGTTCCTCGAAGTCATCTTCTGATTTATGTTCTTCCCTTTAAATAGCTTGGTCAAGGAATCAAATATCTCTTTAGGTGTCTTTAGGAAAGACGCTTGTTGTATAAGGTGATCCATGAATGAATCAACAATGATCTTCTTAGCCTTGACCAAGTTCTTATTGTGTAAGGCTTTTAGCCTCATCTCCCTTTGGAACTGGAACCTCTCTACTTGTGTATGTGTCCAATTCATTTTCTTTAGAGAGATCATATAATTCCATGCTTAAAATTTTTCAACTTCACCAAGCTTATCATCAAGCTGATGTGATAGATCACTTTGAAATGAGAACCTCAAATGAAAATAGCAAAAGATTAGATCTTACCGATTTGAGGTGTCCATCCTGGTTCCAGAGCTGGTTGATCTAGGGTTTGTCATAGAAACCCTAATTTTCAAAACTTGGAATCTTTCAGATCTAATTGGATAGAAATATATATCTCTTCAAGATGAGCTGTCCAATGTACTCCTTTTTCTGAAAACAGTGGAGGGAATCTCCCATAATAGGAAGCCCTAGTTTACCAATTTCTTCAGCAGAAATACTTGATACTGTGTCTGCGGTATCTCTGAAAGTACTACTCCTCTATGTTTGAAATTTTGTATTGAGGTATCCTCATCTGTACTTGTTCCAACACCACAGGTTTCATCAAAATTGGTTTCACCAATTGGGACTTATGAGCGTTTTCCCAAGGTGACCTGTTTCAAAACTGTTCAGGATAACTAAGTTGTACAAACTTCCATGTGTCATTGTTTCATCTTATGGGTCTGAAACTTTGACCACAAAAAGTACAGTCTGTTCCATTTCTGGAACTTATTCAGAAATGTCATTTGGATCTTTGTAGCCCGAGATATAGCAATTCTCCCCAAGTGTCCTGTTTAGGGATGAATCCTGGAAGAGGCTAGAACCCTAACTTGGAGGAATCATATCTCCTAGAATATAGTGAACATGAGGCTGAAACTTGGATACAATTTATATCAGGAATTTATCTTCGACCTAAGAAATTTTTAGCCCTTGATACTTCTGCAATCCCGAGATATAGTGAATGTACCAAAACTTATCAGTTTTAGTATTTAGGGTTTTCACGGCCTAGGGTCAAACTAGGGTTTGACTTTCCCAGAGTTTCACCCAACCAAAAATCTTGACCCAAGTCTTTAAACTTCGATTTTGATGAGGATAGTAATCCTATGTCGGGCTCACTCAAAAACTCCTCTTCTATACAAAGCCGTAATTTCCCACACCAAAAACTGAAAATGCTTGGAATCAAATTTTGCTTCGACAGAAAGATGCGCCCTTCAATGGAGAGTTAGCCTAGCATATTTTTGTTAATGGATTGTGGAGAGAGACCCAAAAAATAATAAGCCCTAGATTCTGCAACTGCATAGTGTCTTCTTCTCAGGTTATCTCTGATACCATGTTAGATTTTTATCATTCAAGCTAGCATTATGATGTTAGGATCTTATCTGAGAGAATAACATGCACAACAATAAACACAAGAGAAAAGAGACACAAAGAATTTTCCTCGGGGAAACCATAAAGGAGAAAACCTCGCAACTTCCTCAAATATAGAATGAGCACCAATGGCAGTAGTAAAACCCGAAAACATAAAGATGATCTCCAACAGCTTGTTCTCTCTCTCACTTGAGAGAGCTTCTCCTCTCTCACTCATGCGCCCCAGTGAGTGAGTGTGTGTGTGATAAATAGAGAGACTCACTCTCTATTTATATTCTTTCGTTCACTTAATTTCCACTACAACATGTCGGCCTCACCTAACAATTACTTACCAGGGCCGACATCTCTAGGAGAGTCTAATAACCCTAGTGCCCCACAACTGTGGGGACTTTGCCCTCTGATCAACAAGTAGGGTTAACCTTGACTTAGATGTGGGGACTATTGCCCCAACTTACATTAATTCACCTAGGGTCGACTTCTCTAGGAGAGTCTAATAACCCTAGGGCCCCACAATTGCGGGGACTTTAACCCTTGAACAAAAGGGAGGGTTACCCTCTATGAATTGTTTACATTATTGAATCTCCCAACAAGAACATCCGGATATGACATGACTCAATTACATTACAGATGCTTCCTGGAATAAACATCGCGGTACAATACATAAAATATACAAATGAATACATTCTGAAGTTACAATTACGTCAACACTCAAGGGTACGTGAAAGGTCATTCGATATAACATCAATACGTGGAACAACCACATGATCCCCAGGATGCAGTGCAGGAAAACAACGACAACTCCTATGTTTAAAGATGCTAGAACATATCTCTAACCTATCACAACTTTATACAAATTTTAACCTAATACTAGTGCTTGATTTTATCTTTTTCAATTAGGTGAATGCACGAGGTGAGTACTAAAAAGTAAAACCATGTAAGGATGCTTGTGCAAATCTTTTTAATTTCACTTTTCGTAAAATTCCCTACTTAAGGAAGGGATGGAGGTTCGGTTCCTACTTATCCAAAACGAATAAATCCTAAGCAAACAAATATGATAACTATATTTTCATACCTATTGCAAGCATATAAAGACTTCAAAAGCAAAATTTTTGAAAAGGAAAATGCCAAAGATCTCTTTTGAAAAGAAATACTATGATGACTACTTAACACACCATACTTTTCCAAACTTCTTCAAAATGAAAGCAAGATGCAAACAACACACTTTCCTTTTTGTTTGAGAGAAAGAATATCTAAGAAGCAAATATAATGTAAGCACCTGAAAGTCTATGAGACCAATCAAGTCCTTAACAGTTCATACCTATGCTTAAAACCTGGAAATTTTCTCTAAAAGTTTCCCAAAAATCAAGAATGAAAACAGTCTTAAATCAAACTATGAAGAAAATAAAAGTGGCACTATTTTTATTTCAAGTTGACTAAGCAACATTTAGGTACTTGAATACACACTTTCTTTTCAAACTTCTTCTTCAACCAAAGATAGAAAAAGATAGGAAGCTCATAATCCAAAACCAAACTAGTCCTTGAAGGTATAAACCAATCAAACCTAACACACTTTCCAGATTTTGATAAACAATTCAAACTATCAAGAACTAATCCAAACAAACTTCAGAAACCAAAACACAAATGCCAAATTTCAAAATCAAGTTAGGATTGAAACCCTAGTTGGCACCGTTTTTTTATAGAAGAATACAAAGCGTTATTGATCCAACACCGCGCTTTGCCAACATGAACAGAGCGGCGGCACCGCTCTCTGTCCACTGGATTACTGCGGTGGCACCACCTATTACCTCTATAGAAGGTGCGGTGACTACTCTTCCAAAACTGCCTAAGTGTGGTGGCGACTATAGACTTCAAAATTAGACACAGGGCGAAAAAGAAAGATGATAGTGTTCAACAACTGGCACCAAATGACAATTATCAGCAAGGAAATGAAGCATAAAAGGTATATCGGGGCAAATCAAAGCAATTTCAAATCAAATCTAGATAATTAACTGGTAGATCTAATCTATTAAGAAATTGAAATTTGAAGCCAAGGAAAGAGCCAAGAATAACCAGAATTTCTAATCTTCTCCCCAGTGGAGTCACTGATTTTGTTACTGGAAATACTCACCTTCTGCGGACCTGAAACACTCAAAGCTAGAATAAAGGAGTCACAACAATTAAAATCCCTTTCCCTAAGATCAAATAGATGTCTTGAATAAAATATTTTACCTCTTACAAGTTATAATAGGTTGGCCTTCGGAGTGTTTGATCTCCACAGATTTTACTGCAAGACACACAGTAGATTAATGTAACAAGTTCAATCTATGATCCTATGTTGATGACTTAGGAGTTCAACAATGAAAATAGTGATTCAAACACAATAAAATTCATGGGAAATGAACCTTTATTTGTATAAATGAAATAGAGAGAGAGAAATTACGACCAAACCCTTAGTGTTGAGAAGTCCCTTCTCAAGTAAACCTTGCCTTAAAAGCTTCAAACTTGTCTACCAAATTCTCACTCAATCTTGGTTGGATTTGGCCAAAGTTTAGCTGCAATAACATAATCTTCGTCCTTCTACCCATGGGGGATGATCCAGTATTTAAATCCATGGGAGGATAGAGTAGGTTGAGGATCTCATGGGTGAGATGGAGGGAGGATCATATAAGGATGGATCTCGAGCCCAGGTGGTCTAGAACTTTAGGTATGAGGATTCCATGAAGTCAAGCTTCGAGAATCCTCTCAAAGTTAATTTTTTTTAACCTTTAAAACTTGAGCACTGCTCTTTGTCCACAGAGACAGAGAATTACCAAGGGAGCACCGCTCATTGCATGAAGGTATGTGGTGGTGGCACCACTTACTGCTCAAGGAAAAAATGCGTTACGCATGGAGGTACTACACATTGACCACATGGAAAGTGCGGTGGTCTTGATCTCTTTGAAAATTTGAGTGCATGCAGGAGATAGCGAATCTCTGGATGGAGAAACTGGATTCCATGTAACCTTCACCAAATTCTCTTCTTCAAAGAAAACTTCTTCCAACGATCATCCTCTTCTTCGGATGAGATTTGAACTCTATGAGGCTCTCATTATACACAAGATCCATTGAATAATGATAATATCCAAACCACAAATCCTAGGGTTGTTCCATCAATTCATCTACTTTAAGAAAACAACCATAACTTGAATGCTAATAATTTCATCCTCAAATACATGATCGTATCTCTCAAACAATTGTGAATTTTGATATCTGTTACAACTATGCTAAATCAGCCCATTTGGGAAGTGGGTTTTCAACCATTTTGTCTGATTCCTCACGGATTTTCAAGCAATGATTGAATGGTTGATAATCGATAGATAATTATTACAACACAATAGCATATTGCTTGATCAGATAACACAAGAGAGGAGAGATCAAACGGAACACTGTACTAGTACTGCCAAGTGCAAATCACTTTAATAACAAGCTAGAAATCAGTCATACAATGCATGCAGAGAATATTTGCATGCTTTAGTAACTTGTTAACATTGGGAACATTGTTTCATCGTCAACCATGCGCCCCCACAAACTTAATGCCAAGTTGGCACTTCATAATTATCTCCCACATTGAAGATATGTGCCCTCCATTAATTCACGAAGTTTAACTACCTCTAATTGAGTAGTTAACTGATTGAACAAACTAAATTGAATGGAACTGTATGTAACTGAATGTAACTGAGCTCAACTGAATGTAACTGAATAGAACTGAATGTAACAAGTGCTTCTCCATCAGTGTCATCTTCAACAACCACTTTGCATAAATTAAGGAGTTGATTCCTTAATTAATTGAACTTTGTTTATCACAACTAAGACTCAACTAATGTCTTATTAATTCAAGTTCACTTGGAGGCATACATGATCAATTCAAATTTTCTCTCTATCTCTGTGCTCATATTAATTATATCTACATGGTCCATATGTGGTTCATTAATTAATCATCTTTATCATATCATACTCATAATAATTGTTCCGAACCTGTGATCATATGTATTACCCCAGGTCATATAGTCATATGCTAAAGTAAATCACTCTAGGGGTAGCTAATCCCTAAAGGATACTTGTAGCACCTGGTGACCATGACTAACCATACATCACATAGTATATCCCCGAGACTTAATACAACATAAGTCATGTGGTATTGATACAACACAAGACCATCTCTAGATAAGGAGAACCATCTCATAGAGTACCATCTATGATCATCATTTGACTTTATACGACACAAGTCCATACTTGATACAACATAAGTCTCTGACATTAATACAACATACTAGGTCATGATCTTAATACGACATAAGATCCTAGTATAAGCACCTCTCTCGAATAGGACAAGGTCCTAGCTTAATACAACATAAGGTATTTAACTTAATACAACATAAGTTAGTGAACTTAATATGACATTAGTTCCATGGAGAATATCTGAACCTAATACGACATAGATTCCAGACTTTATACAACACAAGTCTCATGCAAATGACTCCTGAAGTTGTACTCTCAACACTTATAATCAACAATCACTAACAAAAAAGAAGTGTATCCTCTGCCTACACCATTAATTAGGCCGAAGGCCTTCTTTCTCTGAGGTCGGGTTTGAAAAAACCTGTACCTCTTTTGGTCGTCTATTGATCCAATAAAAATGTGACAGGTATGTTGAATTGGAGATCAAATAAAAACGTGACATGTATGCTGGATTGGAGTTGGAAGGGTATGAAAACCCGACCTCCCTTTCCAAACTGATCCCTCTTCATGAGGTACGATCACGATTTTCCCATGCCCACTAACAACGATCTCCCATCTCCCGGCTGCCTTCTACGCTGGCCTCCAACGCCCTCACCTCCAAGACTGCTACTATCCACCCATTCCAGCCATCAACTCACATCTCCGCGGGCTACCTTCATCGTTGGCCTTTCTCCCTAGGCCATGCTCTATCCCCCCTTTGTGGTCCACCTACCTTCCTCTTCCATGTAGGTAACTCCCTTCGTCTGCACAACTTCCTCCTGTCTCCCAACTCACACTGTCATTACTCTTGCACCCATTCCTTGCTCCTTGCAGCATTTTCCTCGTCGTCCATCTTTAAAGTCCTTCCCCAGCCTCTAATTCCCATTCGCGACCTATCTCCAATACCTGGATACACAAGTAAAATGTTAGCTAACTAATCGCGGGAATGTAGCCTGTATGTTAGCCCATTCTTTAGTGTTGTTATTTTGGTCTTAAACAACAACGCATGTCTGAGGAAATTAGATGGAGGCCACATTAGTGCAGCTGATTTCCCACGTTATTTACATGGGGAATCTGTGGGTGACGAATTTTTGTTTCGTTACAACATGCAGCGCCCCTGTTCTGGCATTGGATCTTCCGAGGATATAGATGGTCCAAAGGAGAAAGAGGATATTGTTGTAGATTATTGCAAAGAGAGGCACATGCATTCAGATTGCAAAAGGCAGGGGCTAGAGGCTAATGAGAAGATGGATCCAAGTGGAATTCATCAAACTGGAGATCAAGCACTTGAGCCCGATGTGGAAGACCAATATTGTGACATCAATGATCTGAAACCAAAGAAATTGTCAGAAACAGGAACACCCAATGCACCACCAATGTTTGAATATGGAACTAAAATACCCGAGACAAATGATTAGAAGCCAGTATCATCTTTATATATGAGGTCAGTAAAATATAGCATCGTCAAGACAGGGCCATTGAGCAGCTTGCCACTGGAATCAACGGAGTCAAGTCCAACATTTTTCAGATGACTATCTAAACCATCTCAACACCTGTTGGCTAGAATATATATTCTCCAATCCATTTAACATGTGGTGATTGAAATTGGCAATGCCACCTCTTGTGCTCACCTATCCTCCTGCAATGTAGCGAAGCAACTCTCTTCATTTCTGGGAAGTGCTATATTGATGAGACGTTAGAAAGTTCTATAACCCTCAAATCCATTAAGTTCATCCGGATCATGCCACATCATCTCTTGTCATGTTGCAAAGTCATCTGCAATGTGATAATTGGTTGGATTGGTTTACAAAGTGTTTACTTTATCTTTTATCGTGTATTCTTAATTGACCTACCAATTATCGAATAAGTTTATCTACTATTTACTTCATTTATGTACTTCACTTTCCAATCCTGTAGTCTGAAGCCAAATGGTTGTTGTTATTCCAAGCCTCTCATTCTAAGGGTGAAAATGGTTGTTGCTATTCCAAACCTTCGATTTCCATATATGTGTTGAGCAAGGGTGATCCCCTATGATGCTCCTTTATTTTGAAGGTGCTCTACACGTGGGTGGAATAGCTAAAGTAATACAACATTTTGTGCATCCATTTAACTAAAAGTTAGAGGGGATGTGACAATTCATTTGATGATAATGGATGGTTATTATCCGTCTATCAAATAACTCAATAGATTATGGTTTGTAAATAATTGACTAGACCGTGCTATGTCAACTATCCCATTGTTGTCATCGTAATCATTGTAATGTTGAAAATTGGCCCTTCAAAATTGTGAACAAAACCATCCTAAGTCTTTCCGTGCCTATCTCATAAGAAAACTACTTTTCACAAAACAAAAGTTAAGCCTTTAATGTTTCGTGCCTATCTCATAAGAAAACCATTTTTACTAATTTCTATTACCAAGTTAAATTACTAACAATATAGCAATTTTTAAGCATTATGTTGCATCCTACAGAATGCATTATGCTCTATATTTGAAATTTAACTATATGGAAATTTGAATGCATTATGTTGCATCCTACATAATGCATTATGCTCGAAATTTGAAATTTAAATGCATTATGCTCGGAGAACTCCCACCAACTCTCGCCACATATTCTCTCTAGATTCGAGTTCCCACGTCTGGATTCTTGCAAGCTGCAGCATCCAGCCCCTCGAACTTTCAAATCAGCTGAGACTTACAAGCTACAGGCATGTATGTTATGTCTTTCTTCTGCTTTCTCCATTAAGGGAATAACAATGTTTATCCTCTCATTTTGCTCCACTCGAGGAGTATCTGATATGAAGTTATAACAAAGCAAATTATATTATATTGCAAAGCCACTTTCGAATATTTTTAGTATGGAATTTTCTTTAAAAAGAAGAAATGTGAAATTGTTTCGACCTTTGATGGATTGCTAGGGAGGGATAGTAATAATGTCGCAAAGGTTCAATTTATACATCATGGAATTCACCTTTCCATCAGCCTTAACTATTGCAAAATCTATTGTTGAAGGAGACAAGGAGACAATAATTCTTACAATTAATTATAAAAACTATTTTTTATAGTTTTATCAAACTTCTTTTAAATAAACAATTTAAAAAAATATATAATTATTCAAATGTTTGAATTTAAATTATAAATTAAATTAAAATATTTAACTAAAACATAATTCAAGTTTTGGAAATATTAAACATATTTTTTTAATTATTTATTTATTAATTTTTATTTAAAAATAAAATATAGTTTATATAAAAGAAGCTGAAAATGAATAATAATGAAAATAAAAACAATATAACTACTATTTTTTAATTGAAAGTAAATTCTACTTAGACAAATAAATTTTACAATTCAATATACATAATATTTTCCAATTGAAAGTCAAATTTATTTGAACATAATAATTATTATTAATTTTTACAATTTAACTATAAAACCAGTTCTTATATTTTTATCAAACTTTTTCTAACATCTCCTAAGTTATTTAAATTCTTTTACAGTGGAGAATACTAAGGTGAATGTAAATGTGCAACTATCCGGTGAGAAACTCAAAGTCAATAAAACATGAGAAGTAATGTTAGAGCTAAGTTAAACTAAGTGATCGTTCACTATAAATAATTTTGAGAAATTAAGTGAGAGTTTACTATAATCATCTTGGGAGTTAAGTGAGAGATATATTCATACTTAAACATTATCTTAATAGTTAATTTTATACAAAAGTGGGGACTCTCCTAAATATATAAGAGACAAAATCAAATAAAGAGAAATATTGTTTTTTCAAATGCTAAAAAGAGTTTAACTTTGTATAAATATTGTCTCTAAACATATTTGAAGAGAAAGTGCTAGGATAAAATATTAAATTCTTCTTTATATATATATATATATTCCACATATTAAAGAAAATATCAAGTAATTTAAATAAATGCACATGGATATATTTTAGAAAGTGTAATACTATTATTATTATATTTTACCTAGTATTATGAATGTGTTATTCCATATATGAAGGTTATGTAACAAGTAGAATGTTTTTATGAAATAATAAAGAAGCGATCGAACAACCATTAAGACCTTTAAAATATTAGTTAAATGATTTAAAGAACAATTAAGAGTGGATCCCAAAGGGAAGATATTTGACGATTATGAGGAGGAGATGGATCTTTTCAGTTGACGGTGGGAAGGGAGATTGTTACATCTCTGCAATTATAATGGTTTGGTGGGGTTAAGAGGACGATTTCAAAAGGGAGTTGCCCAAAGATTGGAGAAATTGACCCATTCTTCAAAAAGAATTCGGGTACATCCTTAACGGATATCAAGATTGTTCCATTTCTACCAGTTATGATAAACAAAGTAACAATTGCAATAACTTCAACAAAGAGTGATTCTAGTAAATTCATGCTTTCATTGCACGTGTAAATTCATTTAATGGTCAAAACATGTGCATTTCTCTTCTAAAATACAAATTACATTTTGAAGTGAAAAGTAGGTAAGAATGGTCATAGATGCTCATTACAAAATAGAATAACACTTTAATATTAGGGAATTTAAAATCCAATACTATACTTCTATGTAGACTTCAAAATCAAATCAAATCAAATAGACTTACAATTTTTAAGTAAGTCTACCATGAATTATTTATAAAAAAATTAGTCTTTAGAACATGTTGATGATAATGTACATTTTCAATATAAATATGCAAAATCAAATATACTTACATTTTTAAAGTAATTTTACCATGTAATATTTATAAAGCATTTTTATGTATCAGAAGTGTTGAATTTTAATGTTTATTTTTTTCAAAGCTAAAAAGACAACTTTATATTATAAAAAGTTGCCTCTTGAAAAATAATCTACCCTCAAAAGTCACAACTATTGACCATCATATCAAAAGACTTTGCTCAAAACTGGAAAAAAAACACTAGCTACATACAAAAAGAGTAGTCAAAACTCATATATTACTCAATCTTTCTTAACGAGAAAAAAAAACTATTACCAAGTAGCCTGGATAACAACTTCATTTGCACATCACATAAATTACCATATAGTGTGAAGTGTGAACATGATGAAATTTAACATTTATTTTTGTTTCTGTAACTTTTTCAAGAACATTTATCTATTCATTTAGTTAGGTTTGGTTCATTTCTCTATGTTATTACAAACTAAGAGAACATTGTTTACAAATATTATTGTAAATATAAATTTACAATATTTATGACTTTAAGTATGATAATCATCAATATTCAAACATCAAGACATAATGCACTGAGAGGAAATTAGTGGTAAGGTTTTTGAATTGACGAGTTTGGAACCTTCAAGCAGGTTCATCTTCAGTAGAGACTCATAGAGGTTTATCAAGACATATTGTTTTTCAACAAAGAAGTGTTTTTCTTAGGTTGGTTTGTCCATTGTGCACTTATTTTAGGATGAGATATTGCTCTTCAATTCAATTTATATATATTCAATTTTTTTCGACCTTTTATTGCACCTTTTGGAGCAATTGCTAATATAAACCTAACTAAAAGAATGCTTAATTCAAATACCACAAAAGAAATCTTAATAATTACAGTCCTTTCTTCAAAAGTGAAAGAACAAAAACAAAAACAAAACCCCAATTTTTCGAAGATAAAAAACCAATATCTTCGATTCTAATAAGCTTGAAAGGATCCTGAAGACATAAGATGACGTCTCTTAAATTCTTCAAAAAAGATTATCAATTGCTCCAATAGCCTTCTTAGAAAGGTTGTCATCTTTATCATTAAATTGCATGTAAATGTCTATAATAAAGTATGCCATTACTTTACTTTAAATTAATTGTCATTGTCCGGTTTTTTCAAAGACTTCACAGAAGAACTCAATCTCATAAACGTCTATGGTCCGTATAATTGTAAAGAACAGTTTTGGGATAGAATCTCTGCAAAGGGGACTTTCGACCTTCATAATCTTGTAATCGCTAGAGACTTAAATTTCACCTGGTCCCCTTGCGAGCAATGGGGGACTAAAGCAAAGTTGGATCCTTCGGGTGAATACTTTGTGGAACTATTTGGGTCCGCAAACCTAGTAGATGTGGAACCTTATCCATTGACTCCTACCTGGAGCAACGGCCGGGTAGGCTTGGATCGGGTATCAAAGCGACTTGATAGGTTTTTGTTGGCTGGGCCGTTACTGAATAAAATAAAAAATTACAGGACACAGGTGGATCCCTTGAGATTTTCAGACCATCATGCTATTTATCTCGAAATGGTAATGGGCGACTCAGGTCCACCTAAACCTTTCAAGTTCAATCATGAGTGGCTGAAAGTGGACGTGTTCAAAGATTTGATCGCTAAGGTATGGTTGGCTAAAGATTATGCACATGGATTACTCCCACTGGACCTTCTATCTGACAAGATTTGTAGGTTAAAAGGGGAGGTGAAAGGCTGGATTAAAGTTCAATCTGCCTTGAATAGGAAGACTTTGAAGGACATTGAAGGAAAAATTGGAGAATTATTGGTGAATTCTACCCTGGTAATTTGGAACTAGCAAGATAAAGACCTTTTGATGTGCCTTGAAAATCAGAAAGCATCCATTCTGCAGATTGAGTTTGAAAAGGCAAGGCTTTCCAGTCGCATGGTATGGCTAGAAGCGGGAGACTCAAATAGCAATTTTTTTCACAAATACGCAAATCATAGACGGAATGTCAATCATATTTGGGCTATAACATCAGAGGAGGGGTTGATGATAAAGGACCAAGCAGGAATATCCACAGAAACTCAAGATTATTATAAATCCTACTTCAACAAAGAAGGGAATATCTCGGTCATTGAACAATTGAAGGTAGTTAGAGAATTTCCCCGAATGTTTAGCGAAGAGGAAGGTGATGATATGTTTCTACCTGTTAAGAGGGCAGAATTAAAGTCGATTATCTGGGACTCTACCAGATCAAAAAGCCCGGGTCCAGATGGGTGGGCCATGGAGCTTTTATGGAATGTTTTGACCTTATGGGGCCGGACCTATTGCAGGATGTAGAAGACTCTAGGATTAGGGGAGTGATCCCTGGGGGCTTAAATTCAAATTCCGTGGCATTAATTCCAAAGAAGTCACTTGTAGAAGACTTCGAGGATTTCCGTCCAATCTCATTATGCAATTATGTTTACAAGCTAATAGGAAAGATCGTAGCCAACGGGCTGAAACCTATTCTCTCAAGGGCTATTTCGGTGGAGCAATTTGGATTCCTACAGAATTGCCAGATCCATGACATTGTGGGGGTTGCGCAAGAGGTTTTCCACAATGTCAAACTTAGAGCAATGGAAGCCGGTGCTTTACAACTAGATATGAACATAGCTTACGATCGGGTATTGTGGGGCTTCCTGCGATTTATATTGATTCAAATTGTCATTTCATTTAGAATGATGAAGTGGATAATGGGGTGCGTAACCTTAGTATCTTTCACTGTGATTGTCAATGGCTCTCCGACGGAGTTTTTTCAAGCTGAGCGTGGGTTACATCAGGGCTGCCCATTGTCGCATTTCCTATTTTTGTTGGTGATTGAAGGATTGACCAGATCTATTCTGAAAGCAAAGGTTTTGGGCTCGATCACAGGTATTAAGGTATGCAAAAATCTCTAGATCACTGATCTCATGTTTGTAGATGACATAATGATTCTAGGTTTTGGTTCTATTCGGGAATGGTCTAAAATAAAGATAACTGTCCAGAATTCATGTCTAGTATCAAGCTTAAGTATAAACAAAAGCAAATCTAGATTAATGTTACACGAGGCTTCTAAGAATTTTTGGGTAGAGATGGAAAGTTTAATGCAGATGTCCCCATATCCATTAGCGGAAGGTACAAAATATCTAGGTTTCTTTTTAAAACCCAATGGTTATGTTTCCTGTGACTAGCAGTGGCTCCTACAGAGGTTTGAACATAGAATAAAAAGTTGGGGATGGCGGTGGTTATCAATTGGTGGTCGTTTGACTTTGGCCCCGGCGGTTCTTTCGAACATGGTGGTGTTCTGGTTCTCTTTATGCAAAGTACCTACATTTATTATAAACAATATCAGAATAATGATTATGGCATTCATATGGTCTGGAGAGGTGAAGCAGTCGAAATATCACCTAGTTCACTGGGAGGCCATTTCCCTTTCGGTGGGGAATGGGGGTTGGGGACTGAAGGACATGGACCTGTTTTCTTTGGCTTTGAGGGAAAAAAGTCGATGGCGGGTCATCACTAGGGGCGGTTTGTGGTCCAACGTAATAAAAAGTAAATATATAAGTAGGTCTACAATGGTACATTAGGTAAGGAATTTTAAGAAGCCAAGCAAAAAAAAATCAAACATATGGGCTGGCTTGCTGGGAGCTTTCAACCTTTTCTCTTCATGGCTAGCTTGGGAACCAGGAGATGGGAGGTCTATTCGGATTGGTGAGGACCCGATATTTGGTGGACCTCTGACTTAAACACTATCCTGTGAACTCATATTCCTTCTCCATTGCAGGGGATATTTCTCCCTCTACCATATTGCATCTTCTCCAACTTGGGGATCCACTTTTTAGGGTTGGTTATCAGCAGCTCAATTGGACTACATGGAACACTAGGGTTGGAATGGACTACTTATGTCCAAGGTTTAAAATAGGGAGCAATTTCCTTAAATTCTAGCTCATATGAGATCATATGGTCGTATGATCCGGTGGGGAGAAAGATTTCTGCAAAGTTAGCATATCAGTCATTGTTGAGCGAAGATCCAATTAGAAGTGAGTGGTGGTTTCAGATCCAGGATTGGAAAATTCCCCTTCGGATTGCGATATGATGCTGGTTGGCATTAGAAAACAGCCTACTCTCCTAGGATAATCTCATTCGCAAAGGGCTATCCAGTCCAGGTATATGTTTGTTATGTGGACAAAATGAAGAAAGCATCTTCCATTTATTATTTGCTTGCAATCATTGTATATCGATTTGGAAACGAATTGGTGCTATTGTAAATGACAATTTCCCTTGGAGCGGGGATTCTCTGTCAACTAGTTTCTGTTGCTGGCGTAGAAAATATCTTGGTTGGAAAACTCTCCCTTGTTTTATTATGTGGGAGTTATGGAGGAGCCGTAATCTTATCATTTTTGAAGGTAAGTGGATTGCTCACTCAGAAGTGGCAAACATGGGCTTGAAGGCGTTCATTGAAAGCGGGGGGGATCTCTCTAATGGGGGTCTGGTTCGTCAAAAAGTTAGGGTGCCAAAGAATATGGTTTTTGCATAAAGGATGGTAGGCTTTCAATTAGAGGAAATTTGGGGTCTAAAATGGGCCTTATAAAAAACTGTGCCATGGATGAGCTGGATTGAGTTGAATTTATAAACCAATAGAATTTCAATATATTTGGTCAACCATTATGGTTGAGTTGGACACATAAAGCTTATGTGTCATATTTTTATTTGACAATAGCTAACTCCATATCAACCTCACCTTGGTTAAGTTCTTGAAAAGATCACCTCAAAATAAGATAAATAAACTTTAATTAATAAATATAGAATATTTTATTTGATCACTACTTCCAAGTCCTCTAAAACATAACCTTCGCATTAATTAAAATTGTAGTGGAAGCATTTTGAAATAATAAAAACATTTATTAATCAATTTTTGAAAAAAAAAACTAAATAATATTTAATTTTAAATAGACTTATCTTGAAATACTAAATAAAAGATATTTAGTATTTTTAATATTATTAAATAATATTTAAAAATAAATATATTTAATTATTACATCCAAAAATAAATAAAACATTTAAATACTAACAAAATAAAAAATAAAAACTATTTTTAATGTTATTAAAATTATAATAAAATTTGATTTTACTTTTTTTCTCTCTTACCTACCTATCCATTAAACCACAATATTTTTTATATTAATATAAAAAATAATATGAATATACATAGTTTATTGTTTTTTATTTTATGTGATGTAATATTTTTTATATAAATTAATATAAAATTATTTAAAAAAACAATAGTTAATTTTTAATTTTTTTAATACTATTATAATTATATTTTTCATTATAAATGAATATATTTGAGTTTTACATTTATTAAATATATAAAAAGTAGTGGTCTATTCATTTAAAAAAATAATAATATAAAATTCAAAAGTTTCCTATCATTTATTGTGTGTGCAAGAATCTAAATATTTCATTAATATTTTTGACCAATATCTCTTAACTCTACATTAACTCAATATAGTTGTCAACTACCATTAATGAGACAATTTAGGTTGACTTTCATTAGATTTAATCTGACATGGCATATTTGTAGTGTGATGTGGCTTTTTATTATTATTTTCCTTAGGAGGCCCATTTTAGACCCCAAATTTCCTCTAATAAGTTTGATGGTGCATTTCAGGAGGTATCTAGTTTATGTGGAGCATGGGCCATTTTATATTTGGAGAATTACAGCGGTTATCATCTCTAGCTTAACTGCAGTCCTGGATCCAATACAAAAGGTGAGCTATTATCTCTTTGGATTCTACTACGTTTGGCTGAGTTTTTGGGTATGGATGGAATTCAAATCTTCGGGGACTCGAAGAATTTATTGACTGGGTTGTTGGCATCCATCACATCCATTCAACTTATTTGTCTCCATGGCTTAGGCGGGTCAGGATGTTGATTGACTCCTTATAGGGTTTAGTTTTTTCACATATATTTCGAGAGCAGAATTCGAAGGAGGATGGCCTCTCAAAAACAGCCCTTCAGTCGCTTGGTGATTTCATATTTTTCAGTAAGTTTGAGGCTGACGGATCATTGATTGAGCGAGGCTCTTTTCTGGCCTTCTATTGAGCGTCCTGCTCTATCTTTTTGGTGTTTCCTCTGTTTTTTGGGGGTGGCTTCTTCGGTTGTCATCTTTTTTGGACTATTCTGCTTTGAGCTCCTTGATGCTGTTTTTATTTTTGTCCATAGGCTGTTTTATGTTGGTAGACAGACTTCTCCCAAAGTTCAGACTATTTCCTTGTACACTTCTACAAACATTTTTATAATAAAATGCTGTGTTTTTTTTTATTAAAATAATTGTCATTGTACAATACTGTATGTTTATAAAATCAAAAATCCCTTGTTAGGGTACTCTATATTATAAAATTGAGAATATAATATTGATTCCTGATTCTATACAATACAATAACACTTAATTTAAAGCACTATAAACATACAATACAAGACACTACCAATTAATTTAAAGTACTTATATACTTATTACTTTACTTTGTTGGATTTCTTATAATATTAGAAACTACATAAAATGAAGCAAAGCCATTGCCATAAGTTGTTTAACATTTTTGCTTATTGCGTTGAGAGGCGCTCTACAGCCCAATATGGGGGAGATCTTGTAACATTACGTAACGTTACGTAACGCTATTTTTATTAATAAAAAATAATTTTTTTAATTATAGGCCAAAATAAATGTCGGCCAAAAAAACCTAATATGGGGGATGTTGTAATCTTCCTACCTAACAAAACAATAAAAAAGTAAAAATTTAATTATCCGTAAAAAAATTGTGGGTCACGAAAAAACACAATATGGGGGAGATGTTGTAATGTTCCTACCTAACAAAATAAAAAAAATAAAAAAAATTGAATTATCCTTAAAAAAATGTTGGCCTTGGACATGGTTTTAAAACCATGTGCAAGACCTCCTAAACAACCCATGGTTTTATTGTACATGGTTTAGGAGGGCCTTGCAAATGGTTTTGAGACCATGTGCAAGGCTACCTAAACAACCCATGGTTGTAGGAAGGCTTTGCATGTGGTTTCAAAACAATATATGGGGAAATGTTGTAATGTTCGTTCCTAATAAAATAAAAAATAATAAAAAATATTATATGTCAGCCATAAATAAGATTTGATCCCTCTCCGCGCTTGATAGAGCCTATGATTTGGATCTACGCTGATAAAAACCACAACCACAATTACACTTAGTAATATTACATAGCATTAATAATAATTAATCTATAATACATATATAACAAACTTTCATTAACATTATATATAAATATGAAGACGAAGACGTGACACATCATTGCCACCCGGTATATGTAATTGCCACCCGGTAGCTCTGGTTGGTATATGTAATTTCCCTCTTTAATTAATAAATTTTTTATCTCACTTGATCTTGATAATTCATTTCTTTCACGTGGAATGTACCATCATACCCTAATTCAGGTTCGATTCTCGGTTACCCTCACCAAACCGATCGGAGTGGGTGAACAAACTCATCAAAGTTCATCAACTAAATCAAATAGATAGTAAGATTTCGACAATCTGGAAAGCTCTGCTTTACATCTTAGGCCAATGAGGCCACGCTCCACCAACCAAATCCACTGAAGCATCCCTGCATTGTTGTAAATAAGGTGACGCACTCGAGACTAAGCGAGGGGTAGGTGGCGTCTAGAGTTGAAGAAACAATTGGTTGTAAGGACACTTTGCAGATCTGAAATGCGATCCATATGTCAGCGATATCCTCTGTGAGAAGCTCTACCTATGTGATGGGGTTCTTCTCTGTTTCAACCTCATTTACAGCTCCAAGTTCATAATATTGGACACCTCAATTCTGTACAGACATGGAGGTAAGTATTCTGATAATTGCCATTGGAGATTCTTAAACGAGAAAAAGGGGGTTTTGCATGAATGTATGTAGCATTTTTGGGTTGTTCTGAATTGGGCTTGCTTAGATTTTGCTGTTTTGGTTCTTGCTATTTGGATTTTAAAATGTACAGTAGAGTTTTGTTCACATTTTGGCATAACCAGATAGAATTATATCCTTAGATATAAGCATGCATAAGATTTTATTTTAGAACAAAGAAATAGAGCGGAATCTCAGCTGACGACTTCATTGGCAGGGAAAATTCTGGCAGGAAGCATAGAGAACGCGCCGTTTTAGCATTTGGGTATTTTCTATATGAATTGATCCCTCATGGTATGGTAGTTTGTATTGAAGGGCTTCTGCGATAAGCACCTTTTTGTTCTCTTTATTTTAGATTTCTGGGAGGCATAGTAGAGTTATTTGAAGATGACTGCTGGGAACCGACGAGTTTCGGCTGCGGCTGCCCGAGCCCACACCAGAAAAGTCAAGTCAGACAAAAAATCTGCTGCATGCATTAGAGGTCAGTCAGTTAAAGCTAAAATTGATTTCTGCTACTTCTGATAATTAATGGTAATTTTTTGTAGTTTTGCATGCCTTCCCTATTTTATGAGCCTAGTCGAATACCCGAAGTGTTAAGCAAAGGTAACAACATATCATTTCAGGTATATTGAGAAAATTGGCCATTGTCTCATTGGTGGGGTTCCTTGCATGGGCATACAAGGCCATCCAGCCACCCCCTCCTGTTATATGTGGGTCTCCGAATGGCCCTCCGGTTACTGCCCCTCGGATTCGCCTTCAAGATGGAAGACATTTGGCGTACAAGGAAAGTGGAGTTCCCAGAGAGCGAGCAAAGTATAAGATTATTATGACACATGGTTTTTTAGGGTCTAGAAATGATAGCTTTCAAGCCTCTGAGGTAAGTGCAGAATGGCATTCTTTTGCCACACTAAAAGTTGATGCTAGCGAGCTTGTTTATGATAATGGCGTTTTTAAGCCATCAAAGATTTTGCAGGAACTTATGGAAGAGCTGGGAGTGTACTTTGTAACCTTTGACAGACCTGGGTATGGAGAAAGCGATCCTCATCCTAAGCGATCTGTGAGAAGTGCGGCTTTTGATATTGAAGGTCTTGCAGACCAACTTGATCTTGGTCCCAAATTTTATGTGGCGGGCTTCTCCATTGGGGGACACGCGATATGGGGATGCCTCAAATATATACCACACAGGTTCTTATGATTTTTTCCCAGCTCTGCATTTATTATCTATGATATTATTTGCTATAATACGAATTAGATTGCATTTAGGACCTTGCCGTCTCTGTGACTATAGCTAAGAAACACAAAGTTTATATTAGATCCTTTTCTAAGGTAATTTTGGGATTCTGCTCTTTTTATGACATTGAAATATGAATGGTGGTAATACAGGTTAGCAGGTGCTGCACTCTTGGCACCTGTAGTAAACTACAGGTGGCCTGGCTTCCCAGCTAGTTTATCTGAAGAAGCTTATTATCAGCAAGACCGACCGGATCAATGGGCACTTCGTGTTGTTCATTATACCCCTTGGCTGACTTATTGGTGGATGACCCAAAAATGGTTTCCTTCTTCAACCGTTATTCAAGGGACATGGAAACCTCGAAACCGGCATGACCGAGAGCTGACCCTCAAATTAGCTGCAAGTGGAAGATCTGCTGAAGTATATATTTTTTCTTGATCTAAGCCTTATAGCTCTCACTTCTTTTTGGAGAGTGAATTATAATTTCCTGTCTTTTTATGTTCTTTCACTTGGTTTGCAATTCGGACCTTCATCTTTACCTTTTCCTAGAAACAACCATTTTCCAAAGTCAATTCAGAATGCTATGTTTTCTTTTTAACTAAATTGAATTTTGAAATTTGCTTGAGGTTGATTGACTTTGGTTTGCAACTCAATCCTTGATCGTTGCCTTTCCTAGAAACAACCATTTTCAAAAGTCAAGTCAGAATGCTATGCGGTTCTCAACACAATTAAATTTTGAAACTTGCTTGAGGTTGATTGACTTTTCTCTTTCTCAAGAAACCGATGCTAAGATGATATAAAGAATATCAAATTAACAGCATATTAGTATTTTGCCTGATTCTGGATTCAAGAGCTGCTTTCTCTTTATTTACTGATTCATCTGCCTCTGCAGCGTATGAAGGCAGCACTGCAGCAAGGAGTTTTTGAGTCTCTACATCGAGACATGATGGTCATGTTTGGCAAGTGGGATTTTGATCCTTTGGAACTCAATAACCCATTTCCTAACAATGATGTTTCAGTTCATATATGGCAAGGGGATGAGGATGCATTAGTGCCAGTGACATTGCAGCGTTACATTGGTGAAAAGCTTTCTTGGATCCACTATCATGAACTTCCTGAGGTTGGTCACTTAATGAGCCTAATAGAGGGCATTCCTGATCGTATTTTGAAGTGTCTTTTGTTGGGACATGAATGTTAGAACAGTATTAATCGACTTGTATCTGTGAGTTAGGACATTAAATTTTAGTGCTTTGCATCTATCAGATTTTCTTCAATGCCCCTTTTCACGGGCAGTTGTTGCAGAGCATGGACAAATGATTTGATGTAACTTGTGACGATGTCTACAAAAGATTATATTTGAGTTTTTTTTAACTCTAACAGAGAATATTATGAGATATCTTCCTGTCTGTGTCATCTTTCTTAATAATTTGGACTCTGGAGATCCTTCAGTCTTTTAGCGATATAACTTGTCTTAGAAGACCTGCACTGCGTGTTATGTATGAAACTATTCCTGTCCAGATATTCTGTTTTATGTAACAGCCATAACTTATGTTAAACTCCGGTGAATGAGATAGGGTTTGAGGGTTTAAACATTTTGCCAGCAATACCTTGTACCTCCAGCATGTTAGTCTATAAGGTGCATAAGCAAGACCAAAAACATGATAACAAGCAGATCTTATTCTTGCAAGGCTACTTATTCTTGTTAGTTGAATTAAGATAAGTCAATGTTTTAAAAACCGGTCAACTAAGAAACGGAATCGGCCATGTTGACTGGTCTAACCTTCAGCAGCATTGCACCGATAGAAAACTCGGCCCAGAGGCCAGTTTGGTACCAAACCCGGCCTAAACCACCCGAGTCCGTCAAAATCTGGGCTGGTTTGGTCTCTGTACAACTACTGCCACTGCCCGCAGTGAAATTGAAATGAGTAATATTAAAGGGTAATGTTAGATTTTTAAGTAAAAGTGACAGAATGTTTCAAGATGTTTGAGAGTGGTTCCAACCGAGTTGGACTTCATATGCAAAAGGTAGAATACTAGATCTCATTCAAAATTTAACAAACTTCAGGATTACAATATTTCCACTAAATTCTATCATGTATGACAGTAAGGGATTGGAATTTAATCAAGCACGTCAAACTTTCTATGTACCTTGATGTTGGTCGTGTTGATGTCTGATTGTTGAAGTTGATTGAGCTCCTCTGTCATAACTTTAATAAAATGTACCCTTCAGTCGAGCAAAATCACTTATTAAGCATGGGGAGTATTTTCTACCTTATTTTAACGCTTGGATTAGGAAGTTTCATAAAAATTGTAGGGTGTTGAGTCGTTGACTAATGTCTTGGGAGGACCAACTTTGAGAGTTGAGGTAGAGGCAAGGGCTAGAGCCTAGAGGAGAGGGGAACAGGGTGCTATTTATGAATAGCATCCCAATAGAGGCAATGATTTCGATGATTATTTATTTTCAATTTTGGATGAGAACTTCAAATATGTATTGCACTTGCTGCCATTGTGATATATTCACCCTCACATGGTATATGCATAAGTAGACTTTGCATATTATGTCTAATGGTTTGAAATCATAGCTAGGAATGTTAAATATATATTTTTTCCATAAAATAGTAAAATTTTATGTATTTTTTAATAGTCCAGAGTCATTGAAATCAAACCGCTCTGGTTTATTGCTGGTTCTGATTTTGGTCCAAGTTGACTCTCGACTAGTTCAACTCCCGGTTTTAGATCAATAACAATCTATTTGATTTATTTGAAACATTCTATTTCATTTATTAGCAGCTTTGCACAGTAATTTGTGCAAACAATAGTTGAGCATAGTAGGCGAAGAAAGGTTTTCTTTTAGGGTGTCTTTCCTTTCCAAATACTTTGATCAGAACCTTCGTTTTAAGAATTTGGTTGTCCAATGTCAATCCCTGAAAATAGTTACCAAATTTGATGATATTTCCCTTACTGTAAACCTATCAACTTTTGTCCCATTGTCTGTGGTTTCACTTATGGATAGGGAATCGACTGGTTCAAGGACATTCGTATTCGTTTAAAGTGACAACGAGACTCAATAGTTCTGTTGAAATAAAAAACAAATTTGATGATATTCCCCTTGGTGCAAACCTATCAAGCTTTGTCCCATTGTCTGTGGTTTCACTTATGGATAGGGAATCGACTGGTTCAAGGACATCCGTGTTCTTTAAGTGACAACGAGACTCAATCTTCTTGCAGATCTGCTTTGTGAACATCATTTATGATATGCATCTTCTGCTGCTCTGTTGAAATCTTCATAATGCCCCATTGCTTAGCCAAAGTAGCTACATCCTCCTTCAAATGGACTTGATGGAACAGATAAAATCTATGGAGAAAAGCTCCTAAACAGGAGAAAAACATATGAATATGAGGATCGTGAAACATTCACTTCTTAGAAACTAACCATGTATGCTTTCAACATGAAATGGATATCTGTTTTATTTAAAAGAATTCATCAAACCTTCTAAATGCTTTAAACAACATTCTGTATTTGATTCTGTTCAATCTCATGCTGTATTTAATCCTGTTCTATCCATTTTCCCATCTTCTGTTTTTTTTATATAAATATAACTAGGGTTAAAGAAAAGCAAAATCATAATAAACAGAATGCACACATGTTGGTGATTGTTCAAAGTAGTTAATGAACCACTTTGATAAATTTACATTTTTGTATCATATTTTTCAAGAATAAAGTGTGAAGTTGCTTTTGTCCATCACAATTTTGTTGAAAATGTGAAGTTGCTTTTGTTCATCACAATTTTGTTGAAAAGAACTAGAACTACCTTTGAAACCGCATCACATTCACATTCTTGTAGAAATCAAAGACTGTTCATCCGTGCTTTATAAGGTTAGCCTTTTAAGTTATGATCTCAGGACCATGAATGTAAAGGTTGATAATTGTGCATATCATTATTAATTAATAATGAACCCCCTTAGATTGTTACAGTAAGGAGTAAGGAGGAGGAATGAGGGTGTATGTAATATCCCAACTGATATTCTACCTTGTTTGATAATATGTTTGTGGTTTATGTGTTTCAGGTGTGTTTGAGATATAATAAAATTTGCATGCAAAAAAGTGTCGTGCCCAAAACCCTAAAATATAGCAAATCTAGAGATAAAATAGGAAATATGACTTAGCTGGATTTGAGGAACATACCAATAATTATAGCTGTGACAGTTCTTCAATAGAAAGAAGACATGCATGACATGCAAGAGATGTAGCCTAGAAAACGTGTTGCTGCTCAAGGAGGTTCGCCCTTGCAATAAAAACGTCCCTTCTCTGACTGATGATTATGTCGTAACCGTTTCAATACTCGTTGGATGATGCCGAGACTTTCTCGACCTAGTAGTGTACCCTTCCTGGATATTTTGATGGGTCCATGCAAGATTTCTAACCTCTCTAAGGCCAGTAGCAAATTGTTTCTTTCAGAGGGAGTGACGCCCTTGTCTCACACGTGTGGAGCTAGTATCTCTCTCAGCTGTGTATTCAACAGCCTGTTGAGCTCACAATATAATAGTATGCCCCTTTCTGAGAAGAATGGAAGTGACATGCAGAGAAAATATGAAGTCTTTGGATCAATGCAAATGGTTCTCTGGTTTTCCCATGTGCCCCCAGCAGTAAAAATGTGGTGCTTGTGATATTATCTTAATTGGACGCTAGATCTCTGAAGAAGAAGAAGTGCTTTGAGTTGCTTATGATAGATTTGAGTGATCTATCCAGAGAGTGATTAGGATTAGATAGATTTCACTGTCGAAAACACTTTCTCGCTGAAGACCTCCGTCTCCAACCCCAACTTGTTGTTGCGGCTGCTGTTGTTGCTGCTCTCGAAACCAAACTCAAAAGTGAATAATAATTGTGGATGTCATTTTGGTTTGACAAACCTTCTTATATAGCTTTTAGGGTTTGCACTTCACTTTTTGCATGCATGCAATTTTAATTGCTTGTTGACTTAAGCCTGAAGAAATAAGGCATGCATGCTCTACATGGTTTATGATATTAACTCTGATGGCCCTCTTTACTGTACTGATGACTTATGTAGAAGAGAACATTACAGTCCTCCTTGCTCGAAATTGCTTGTCCTCCAGCAATCTTCGACCAATATACCGAATCATCTGTCCATGTCTCTTCTTGTCCATTTGTATCAACCAGTTTATTCTACTGCTAGGTGGTTCTTCTTTTTCTTCAAATTTATGTTTCTTCTCTTCGATGTTTTGTACTCCCTCTTTGTATCTTCTTGGGCACCTGTGAGGATTGAACATCCTACATTTGGTTCCACGTCTGAATCTCCTAGTGCGCATCATACTTTTGTTTGGAGGTCTACTCAGAAAACCCTTTTCATACCACCGGTCCTTCCTTGAAGTCTTATGTGTTGGATTTGGCCATATTTTTGTGCGAGTCTTGCCCTCATGCCTGAATATGGTGGTCATTCCCTTTGCTGTAGCTGACCCTGAAGTTTCATTGGGCATTCCCCTTAGCACTACCCTTTTCCCATCTGGTGCGAGGAACTCCATCTCTAATCTTTGGAAATTTGTTGAGTATTTCCCAATTGAGTACAACCATTGTACTCCTAAAACAATGCTCGTGTTTGGCACATCTACCACATAAAAGTCGTCTCCCAATGTATAATTCCCGAGTTATCCCTATAACCGAGGTATCCTCTGTGTGCATTTCATCATGTGATTGCCATCCATGACAACGGTAAAGCTCTCAAAGTCCTCGGTGGGAAATCTTTTCCTCTCTACCCAAGATCCATCTATAAAGTTGTGGGTGGCCCCACCATTAATCAAAGCAATGGCACGCTGTCCCTGGATATTTTTCTTAATCCTAATAGTATGGAAGGTGGGGACTCCTGTGAGGGTAGCAATAGTTGCTCTCTGTGGCAATTGTTCCAACTTTGTACTATGTAGTTCTCCATCATGTTTTTGTTCCAATTTATCTTCCTTGCTGCTATATGAAAGTACTTCAATGAGATGTACCTTCCCTTTACCTATGCATCTATGGTCGGGCACCCAACGTTCTTTGCAATTTAAACATAAGTTCTTCCTTCTCAAATCTCGTCGTGTGTCCTCGTTCAACCATTCCTTCTGTGGGATTGTCTTTTTCTTGTTTTTCGGAAGATTGGTAGGTTTTTGTGGAGGCTTGTTTTTAGGTACAAAATCTTGTAGGTCCCGAGTCCTACTGATAGCATCTTGCAAAGTAATTGGCTTGTAAGCCTTCATCCATCTGCGGAGTGGCTTGGATAGTGCCTCCGTAAATAGCATAATCATCCGACTCTCTGACATGTCAAATACCATAACTGCAACTCTCTGGAGTTTGCGTATGAAGGTCTTTGCATTGTCTGTTTGCTTGAGCTGAGCAAGATCCCTAAAATGAATCTCTAGGTCCTTGTCAAAACACTCCATGAGCATGTGTGAAGTCAGTGTAGGAAGTGATAGTGTTGTGACCCAATGTCACCAATTCGTGGTACCACCACTCATGTGCTTCCATGTATAAATGTAAAGTAGCCAATTTGATTGCATCTGTCTCTGTCATGGGGTTATGTTGGAAGTAGGTGTCCAACTTCTGTACCCAAATTATGGTTGAACAACTGGATGTCTCGTCAAAGTTGGAGATAGTTAGTTTACCTAGTGTGCATTGCAACTCAAAATTTTGATTGAATGCTCTATTGCAGCATCTTGGCCTGTTCATGCATTTCATATTGCAAAAATCTGAGAAAGTCATGGATGAGTGAAAGTCATCTCCAAGTGCCTTGTATTCTTCTAGATAGGCCTTAATGGCTCCTATGGCTCTACTGGTATAATCAGTCCTGCGATGGGATGCTCTAGAAAGTGAGGCATGGTAGGTCTGGAACGCTTATTGTATATGTGAGGAGTGTTATGCATATTACTATACACATGTTTCCCACTACTACTGATCCTCTAGCTCCTGGTGAAATCGGTAGATTGTTCTAACCCTGTTCTAGCTTAAGAGCCAACCTGTTTATAACATGTAACACCTCTTTATGCCCTTTAGCTAAGTCATTTAATGCTCTAACCAAGCTATGAAATGCCAACCTGTCTTCATCTTCCCCTATTCCCTTTCCTCTTTTAGAGTGTATCTCGGTTGGGTCGATGTCTAAATCTGTGTCTTCCAACTTAATATCTTCAAATTTTAGATCTTCTGTGTACCTACTATTCCTTCTTCTATAAGTTACAAAAGCAGTTTCTTTTGGATTTATTTACTATTCATGTTCAAGCCCACGGCTGGCAAGGAACATGCTCTGATACCACTATAATATTCCAACTGATATTCTACCTTGTTTGATAATATGTTTGTGCTTTACGTGTTTTAGGTGTGTTTGGGATATAATAAAATTTGCATGCAAAATAAGTATTGTGCAAAAACCCCTAAAATATAGCAGACCTAGAGATAAAATAGGAAATATGACTTAACTAGATTTGAGGAACATACCAATAATTAGTTGTGACAATTCTTCAATATAAAGAAGACATGCATGCCATGCAAGAGATGTAGCCTGGAAAACGTGTTGTTGCTTCAAGAGGTTCACCCATGCAATAAAAACGTCCCTTCTCTCACTGATGATTATGTCGTAATTGTTCCAATACTCATCGGATAAGGTTGATAGTTTCCAGACTTGGTAGTGTACCTTTCCCGGATATTCTGATGGGTGCATGCAATATTTCTGACCTCTCTAAGACCAGTAGCGATTGTTTCCTTCAAAGGGAGTGACACCCTTGTCTCACACGTGTGGAGCTAGTATCTCTCTTAGATGTGCATTCAACAGCATGTTGAGCTTACAATATAATAGTATGCCCCTTTCGAGAAGAATGGAAGTGACATGCGGAGAAAATATGAAGTCTCTGGATCAATGTGAATGGTTCTCTGGGTTTCCCATGTGCCCCCAATAGTAAAAACGTGATGCTTGTGATATTATCTTATTTGGACGCTAGATCTATGAAGAAGAAGAATTGCTTTGAGTTGTTGATAATAGATATGAGTGGTCTATTCGGAGAGTGATTAGGACAGATTGATTTCATTGTCGAAAACACTTGCTAGCTGAAGACCTCCGTCTCCAAGCCCAACTTGTTGTTGCGACTGATGTTGTTACTGCTCTCAAAAACAAACTCAAAAGTGAATAATAATCATGGATGTCCTTTTGGTTCAACTAACCTTCTTATATAGTTTTTAGGGCCGGCATGTAACTTTTAGGGTTTGCATACCACTTTTAGGGTTTGCACTTTACTTTTTGTATGCATGCAATTCTAATTGCCTGTTGACTTAAACCTGAAGAAATAAGCTCTGCATGCTCTTCATGCTTTATGATATTAACTTTGATAGCCCTCTTTACTATACTAATGACTTTTTTTTTAGTAAGAGGGATCATTTTCTATTACTTCTTGAACCATAATTGAAAATTTACATACTTTTGACTCCTGAAATATGGAGTCAGGGATTGGTCTTGCATCCAAAAAAGAAAATAAACAAAATTGACTAGATGGTGTGTCTAGAGAGTATGAGGGTTGCCCAGCCTCTGAACTGCGGCATCCTCATTCATGTACAAGCCGAAAACAGTAAGGTAAACACCGACATTAAGATAAACAACAAGATAAACACAGATAAGCATGAAAAGGACCCATATCAAGGTGGAGACTAGGGCTTCATGGCCAATTCTGCCTCCCCGTATCAGCATTGCTGGTGCCCCCATCCACATTGTTGGCTCCCTCGTCGACCATGTTCCTCTGTCCACGCTGAAATGGAGGCTCAGCCAATTGCAACAGGTTTTCATGTGTATAAGGCCACTCTCCACATCGTCTTTAAATGTGCCAACATTTATTTTGACTAGTTCAACGAAGCTCTCCCTCTCTTTCATTGAGCGCGAGAAGATAAATTTAAGGCGCCGGTAATTGGACATGACCACCTCACGGCCTAGCTTCAACCTGAACTCCCCAAAGATCTCGTTCTCCATCGCAACAATGGACTGGCGAATGCGCTCCAACGTCTCTTGATTGAACAGGGATTCTCATTCCACTTCCTTGTTACCACCTCCCTGTGTAGCCATGCTGATCACGCAAGCGGAGAATTTGTTGGAGTGGCATCGCCTGCGTGGGCGCTTGCGTTTCTGCCCTCTGCCTTGTGCGAGCTTGCTCACCCGAGACTTTCTCAAACCCGCTCGATATTTTTTTTCCCAAACCAGCTGCAACATGCTGCGTGCCGTACTTTCTTTTTGGTCCTCTCTCAAATAGTTGCTTGGTTGTTAACACAGTACCCCCCTATGCAAAACCAGGTACGCCTCAGCATGGCCGAGGGATGGCCTGAGGTCTTGCCCTGTGCAGAGTTCATCAAACTTGAGGAGCCTTCGAGATCCATTACATAACGCAAGATCGCATGACCGTAATACCTCCCACGTGAGATCACCTGACCACCGTGCCTCCCACTCCTTTTATTGTGCTAGCGGTCATCCCCACTTGTCTTATGCATGCATGTGAGCATTGACAGGGTTGACATCTATCCCCTGTTGACCACCTGCATCCGGGTTACTATACCGATGACTTAATAATACTAAATAAATGTTATGATCTACTCCTGGTATTAAATGTCTTCAAGGAATTCTCTTTTTTCCTTCATACCCACGATTCCCTTCAAACGCGCTCAAACCTATGATAAATAAATAGGTTAACGAGTATTTTTTATGATTATGTCGAAGAAAACATTACAGTGTAATATTTACTTTTATACTATAAAGCATGGTTTTAATAATAAAAATTGTGTTACGAAGTATTTGGGTGACAATATCTTAATTATCTAAAATGTATATGTGATTGGTGTAAATACAAGTGTTTTTTTTTTTTAGTAAGGTTGACCTATAAAGTTAAATAAATTTTAAGGTCCCCGATTTTTTATTAAGTTATTTGTGCTACAATACTTTGTAGCCAACATAGACATTGTACAAATCTTATGTGATAATTAGTAGTTAAACTCCTTGCAAGTGCATTTTTCCTTGGGCATTCTTTAATTATTTTTCTAGGTGTTCACTTCCTTCTTAAATTTAATATCCAAATATACATTTCTAACATTCAAATTACGAATGGGATAAATTTTATTTAAAATAAATCAATATTATTCAAAAGAGAGAGAAAAAGTTGTCGTAATTTGTATTCATAATGAAACAAAAAATTACATTATCAAGTATAGAAAGCACTTTCATATAAATATTTGTGTCTATCCTAATGGTCAAACAATACCTTGAACATAAAAGGAAAATGCAAACAAGATAATGGTCAAACAATACTTTTAACATAAAAGGAAAATGCAAACAAGGTAAAAAAAACACTAAGAAAATGAAATTCTCCTTTTATTTCTGGGTTGAAAAAAAGACCTTGAACTTCAAAGGAAAATGTCAAAAAGGCAAAAAATACTTTAAACCTAAAAGAAAAATGCCAAAAAGTCAAAAAAATTTAAGGAAAATGTAATTCCTCTTTTACATTTCTAACATTTAAATAATTACCAATGAGATAAAAATTATTGCTTAGAGACTTCAACCTAATATGGGGTAGACGTTATAATGTTCCTACCTAACAAAACAATAAAAAATTTAATCATCGGCCAAAAACAATTTCTTGAAAAAGAACACAATATGGGGGAGATGTTGTAATGTTCCTACTTAACAAAATAATAAAAAATAAAAATTGAATTATCCGGAAAAAAAAGCTGGTTGTGCACATTGTTTTAAAACTATTTGCAAGGCTTCCTAAACAACCCATGGTTTTATTGTACATGGTTTAGGAGGGCCTTGCAAATGGTTTTAAAACCATGTACAAGACCTCCTAAACAACCCATGCTTTTATTGTACATGGTTTAGGAGGTCGTTCCAAATGGTTTTAAAACCATGTGCAAGGCCTCCTAAACAACCCATGGTTTTAGGAGGGCCTTGAACATGGTTTTAAAACCATGTATGGGGGAGATGTTGTAATGTTTTTTCCTAACAAAATAGAAAATAATATAAAATATTATATGTCAGCTATAAATAGTATTACATATTGATAATGCAAATATTATATGTCGATCTTAAATAAAAAGATGTGTCTTTTGGTTTGAATCACAAAAAAGTTGATAGTTGAGTGCAATACCTAAGAAGAGGTTTGCACCTCCAAAGATTTGATCTCTCTGGGCGCTTGATAGAGCCTAGGATTTTGATCTATGTTGGTTTAAAATAAATCAATAGTATCCAAAAAGAAAAAAAAAGTTGTCATCATTTCTATTCATAATGAAACAAAAAATTACATTATTAAGTGTAGAAAGCAAATGCTAAAAATATCAAACAGCTAAGAAAAATGAAATTCCCCTTTTATTTCATAGTGATAAAAAAAACCTTGAACCTAAAAAAATGCCAAAAAAAGGAAAAAAATACCTTAACCTAAAGGAAAATGCCAAAAAGGTAAAAAAAATCAGGAAAATGAAATTCCCCTTTTATTTACTTGTGGTAAAAAATACATTTTCCTAAAAGGAAAAGGTCAAAAATGTCATATATATATACACACACGAGGAAAATGAAAATCCCCTTTCATCCTATCCCAGTCAATCATAATTATTACAAACATAGGGATATAATTATTACAAACATAAGGGTAGCTATTCCATTTTTTATAAAAGTGAAAAAACCTATAAATATTCTTTTATTTCCCGGTGGTAAAAATATACCTTAAACCTAAAAGGAAAACCCAAAAAGGTCCCAAAAAAAAAAAAAATTCCGAGGAAAATGAAATTCCCCTCTCTCTCACTAGATTACAACAATGCAAAATTATTACTAACATAGGGGTTTATGAATATGTAATATAAGCTCTTCCATTATTATAAAGTAAAAAAAAAAACATAACCATGATATAATAAAAAAATTTGATTCATGATCTAAGAACTCTTCCAAAGTCATATGACCATCAACCAATCTTCAATCTATTTTTGACAAAAAAAAATGGTTATAGTGTTTAACTCCCTATAGACATGAGTATATGAGATGAACCCAAATTGTGAACTAATCTTTTTAAAGCTT
The DNA here is from genome assembly GCA_001517045.1 of Pseudotsuga menziesii. Taxonomy (NCBI): domain Eukaryota; kingdom Viridiplantae; phylum Streptophyta; class Pinopsida; order Pinales; family Pinaceae; genus Pseudotsuga; species Pseudotsuga menziesii. Next base: position 20,413 of record LPNX010712623.1, on the reverse strand, counting down.
TCTCCCAAAAACCGTGACCAATACATTATGCAATTGAGATGTCTCATTCATCTAATTAATTAATAATGTTGAGTCTCCAAATATCGGGATATATGATACATTTTTGTCCATGGCACATTTCAATAACAACCCTAAAGCCATGCACTAACTTGACTTGTTTAACATGTAGAACTGTCTTAAATGTTACATAATGTTCATCTAAAAATTATAAGATTCCAACACCACTAATATTTTGGTAGCTTTGAAAATCCCAATCAAGCAAACTTCGGGCCATAGACTTATATATTGTAATCTTAGGGAGTTGTCTAAACCTACAAATAGGCAAGAATTTGTCCTAAATTCCTTTGGCCTGACATTGAGACGTTTTACATAAAAGAAATAGACATGGTCCAAGCATATGCATACTTTGTAGGAATGGTTGTGAAAACCTTGGGCCACTTTTGAGCCAAAGCATAAATTTGGGCATAAACCTAGAAATAGGCAAGAATTTGTCCTAATAAATGGAGTTTTGAGCCAACATATGCCTGTAATTTGTACAACCGCCTTCGACAAATCCTTCAAATATGGCCATTGAAAAAAAATGAACATTTTTTTTCACAATGATTCCTACAAAGTATGCATATGCTTGGACCTTGTCTATTTCTTTTATGTAAAATGTCTCAATGCCAAGCCAAAGAAATTTTATGGTTTTCTTCGGACCCTTAAGCTTCCAAACTTGCTTCCTCAACCAACAAGGTTTAATGGTTATTCACCAACATAATTTTATAGCTCAATTTTGCACTATATTCACCCTATATTTTATTCTTATTCCAAGCCAAGGAGTCTAACTCATCTTTCAATTTGAAAATAAATATTAGCTAGAAAAAACTCAGAACTCCATTTGGATTTTAAGTCAACTATTTTTATTCAAATGGATTGGTAGTTTGACCATATCTTAAATCAAGACTAGTTTGACACTTATTTGCAATATCCATCGAAACAACTTTGAAACTATGAACGATAGTCTCTTTAAATACCTACTATAAGAACCATAATTTCATAAGGGAATTATAAATCACATCAAATAGAACTTCCCAAACTTCAAATAAATTTAAAAAATGTTGGGTTATCTTGCTATATAATATTTATCTAATAAAAAATTTCACCAATAAAATATATGATCAAATTTAAATGTTTTCCCTTTTTTCCAATTTGATCTTAAAGGCTATAGAATAGCACATTGCAAAAAGTGCAGATGACGAATGTCGATAGGGATCAAAGCCCCATTTCCCTTACCATTGTCCTATCAACATTGACCTACGTACGATTTTGAGAAGTGACTGCCATGACCAGCACGTTGATGGTCGTTAGCTGGAAACCATTTGCCTTGGCCACCCTCGCCCCTCCTCCTATGGCCAAGACTCCAAGCCACCTCACAATGGGATTCAATCCCCGATCTTTTAGCAACAAGGGATTCAAGAAATTTGACTCGAGATTTTATAAAGTTTCTAAAACAATTATGAAGACAAACTTTTTTAATTTTAATTTTTTATTTAATTTGGAAAACAAATTTTATAAAATTTCAAAAAGACCAAAAGAAAAAATACCAACCAATCTATTACTAGCGAAATTCCACAACACATCACATTTCATCTGTATCATTTAGGTGCTCTAAACTTATGTTCATTTATAAACAAAGCTTGTTTGTAATGCCACACTAAAAGAGTATTTTTATATTTTTAATAAAACTAACATTAAATTAATCTTGATTTGTTATTCTTTCTTTACCTAATTGACATTTGTTATTCCTCCATCTCATTGGCATTTCTTCTTTTGTACTATAGGTAAACCATCATTCTCATTTTTACCTCCATTTGTTATATCAACTACCCTATTATTTATGAACACTCCTTGTAAATCCTAATTGTTATATTTGGAGGTTAAACCCAAAAGAATGAAAATTTTCACTCTTGAACACTCCCTATAAACCCTCACGACTAACTTTGAGGGTCAAACCCAAAATAATGAAAAATTACACTCGATATTAGGAAATCACCCATCATGCCCAACACACATATGACCGCTAATAGGAAACCACTTGCACTAGCCACCCAAGTCATTGTCCCTATCCCTCCTTCCATGACTAAGAATCCAAGCCACCTCAGCATGGGATTCAATCCCTTTTCTTTTAGCAGCGAGGGATTTGAGAAATTTGATGAAGTAAAAACTTGTGATTAAAAACCTGAAGAAAAAATGATGACAAAGAATCTCCATGAATATAGGATTTGTGGAGATCAATATCCATCTCAGGTTAAAAGTGGACAAACACTAATGGGCATTATTATAACACCTTTCGGCATAATAACAAAGGATAGATAGAACATGTCATTCAATTTGATGTTTGATGTTGAATATTTTGTTTTTGATATTTCTCTTACCAAAGATCAATTAGGCTACAAATGTACTACCTAGTCTTCCCCTAAAATTGACTCTATTGTATAAAGCGACATTTAAGAGTGAGGTTTCTAATTTCTATAAATGCCAACTAACTCTATGTTGTTGCCACTTTATTGATCCTTCAACTTATAATTTTCACCATTTACTAATCTTATAATGCAAACTTTTAAGAAATTAAAATCCATTGAGGCATAAAAAGAGGATCAACAAATTCAAGGGAAAGGCCTACATTTCAATACTCGTAAATTAAAAAATATATAAGCTTTAAAAAACACACACACATACTCTCTCTCTCTCTCTCTCTCTCTAGAGAGAGAGAGAGAGAGAGAGAGAGAGCCTAGCCTAACAATAGTATTAAGATAACAAGAAGGGTTTGTTTCCCCCTTTCACCCAATCATCTACTTTAAGCATACAATTTTTCTCCATTAGACTACATGAAAAACTAATGAAAATGCCAGTCAAAACAATTTTCATTTTCTAGCAGTTCTTTCATTGAAAACTACAAATAACCAAACCATTATATGTTTTGGGGATTCCATAAAGAGAGTTAGAGATCACAAAAGAAAGCACTCAAACCAAAATATGAGATGTGATCAACCAACAGTTTGTGGACACACGTATGGCTCACAAAAACCACATTAAAATAGATGAAAATTCAACTAGTATGGGTCATAATTAAAAATATTGCAATAAGAAATGGAAATAAACATGTGGCCCTAATTATGAATCATAAACCCTAGATATAATAAAAGAAAAATCATTGTCTTTCTTTTATGTTTATGACTCAACACTCTCATTACAAGGGAAGGAAATTCAACATCTTGTCACTGTGCTTACGAATTACAAATCTCAACAAAAAATAAGGAAAACCCACAACATGAGGCCATGCTTAGAACCCACGTAACCATTAATAAAGAGAAGGAAATTCAACCAAATGGTCATGCTTATGGCTCACAAATCCTCAATATAATAGAAGATAAATTGTTAACATGTGGCCATGCATACCACTCACAAAATCATCAATAGAAGAGAAATTGAATGTGTCCATGGTTATGCTTCAATACGAGGAAAAAAATATGTGGTGATGCTTATGGCTTATAAAACTCTCAATATGAAAGAATATAAATCAACGTGTGGTCATGTTTATAACTTACAAAATATCAATACAAGAGAGAAAAAATAGTAACATGTGGCTATACTATGACTTGCAAACCCTCAATATGAGAGAAGGGAAACCAACAATATGAATACATGTTTATGGCGCAACAAAAACCTAATACAAGGTAAATAAAATAATCAAGAATTGGCCATATTTGTGGCTCATAAACTCCCCTTAATACAAGAAACAAAAATTCAACTACTTTTGTTCATGCTTATGGTTCACAAACCCTCAATGTAAGACAAGAAAATTTAGATCAAACATGCAGCCATGCTTATGGATCACAAATTCACCAGAAAATAATTTAAAAAAATACGAATTGTATCACAATAGCTAGAGTGAAGCATCGTGTTACCACACATGAGACAATCCACCACTAACAAAAGGAGAGGAGTCACCATTTGGTTTCAATTTGTTAGAATATAATCCGTAGGGATTATATATTGTAAATAAATAAATAAAGAATAGGAAGCTGAACAGTTACGTAGGAATATGGATAGGCTAGTCGGAATCTCAACCATCGCCTGAAATGTATAAATATATGCATTGGCATTGGAATAATATAGAATCGGGAGTTATACCTAACAAGTGGTATTAGAGCGCTGCCATAACTCCTGCCTGTTTCCAGACTGCTCACTCATTTTCCTCAGTCTGCAGATTGCATGCATTGGTGCATGCTCTGGCTGTTCTAACGCTCCGCTCAGCCCCATCCATCCTCTGCGTGATGTGATAATCCATGTGATAGTCACGAAACCCTAATTTTTCTGTGTAGACTATTCATAAACTGCGACCGCTTTGAAGTTTGTTTTCTTCAGCTGGTGGAATCGTTGAAATAAGAAATAAGAAAGTCCTCTGACAACCAAGTCATCATGACTGGATACGAAGATGGAAAGTTGCTAA